>CAHIKZ030000975.1:102500-302500 GCA_903632075.3 Acanthosepion pharaonis | reverse complement strand
GCCTGTGGGACGGGGAATAAAAATATCTTTAAAAATTAAACCTCAAAGAGGAAAGTTCATTAGAGTAATTACCGTTACAGTATTTATAGAAAAGGCACAGGAAAATCTAAGTTAAGGGTGTACGAAAATGTGTGAAGCCTAGATGCCAGAGCAGGACTAGTTAACATTGCAGATTCTTCAGATTCTGTAACGGTGTTTGAAATAGATCAGATTCTGTCAATTGGTAGAGACTAACTCGATGAATTCGAGAAGTGTCAGTAAATGAAACGTACCAGAGGGTGCTACAAAAAACTGGCTGAAGCGTTTTAAGAGTTTTGCACTAATATCAGTGGTCGATCATAATACTTTTCAAATACTTTGGAAAGGAAAACCGGCTAACCGTACTTATAAACTTCCTGAAGCGTTCGACTCATAGAATTAAACGATAACATATGCGAGGTATTACGGAAACCTTTAAAAACATAAAGGGAATCTCAGGAGGACCCGCCTGAATAAAATTCAAATGAATGACTAATTGGTATAGGAAATTATAATAAGGAAATGAGAGAATTGCAATTAGTAGTGTTCATTTGCTCTTACTGGCTTCCATAAATGCGAGATACGTTACAAGATAAGCTCACTCGACCATCGCTCGTGTTACAAGTTTTTCCCCCTCACTGAGCTCCACACTATTGCGGGCTGATGTTCGACACAACTCGGTTTACTAATTGCCAATTAAAGGCCTGTTTTTTTGGGTTTTTTTTTACTAATCTTATCTAATTCTGGCAAAAGGCTTCAATTATACCGAATCTATTATGGATCGAATTACTCACTCCAGCCTTGGCCGAGTTGAAAAGCATTTACACAACGTTATGGTTGATCAATGGTTTCCCACCCTACAACCCATTTTCACACACACGAAATTGCTATTTTCTCACTGCTCCACCACTATCTTAATAATTGAGGTTCGGGTTGTGGAATGAGTTGCCATGGTCAAATACAAAATAACCGAAATGTGCAACAAACAGAATTGACAAAGTTGGCAATAAGCAATAACAGGGAAAAGAAAAGAAAGGAACAGGCCAAAAAAAATATAAAGCCAGCAAACAATATATGCAAGACATAGCAACAGTAATATATGCAAAATGTTCACACACTAAGAATTCGCGTTGATACACAAAAGAAAGTTCGGACAAGCGAATGCAGTGTTCTGACATTAAGACAAGACAGATCGGAACTGAGACGGATAAAACCAAGAACCGTCCTATTTTACTGGATAGGAAGAAATCATTTGTGTGATTTTACCTATAAAATTGGAGGGGTAAGTGTTTTGCAGTCATTCCCAAGGATTCATTTTTTGCACTCTAAGTGTCAAATTTCTGTCCACGTTTTGCCCCTTATTTTGATATTGTTTTGTCATCACGTTAGATTACCTTGTCCTACCTTAACCATAATATTTTGATGTGTATGCTGGCGTAGGAACTTTTCCATCATGGAGTAGTCTTCACAGCAGCAGCCAGCTTCAGCACCACATGCAGTCTCAGCATGGGTCTCTAATAGGCCAAAGAAAAAAAGTCCAGAGAACTACGTTGCCCTACAGGAGTTGGCAGGCAGCGTACGTGTAAACGGAACACTGAGGCAACCAGAGAACACGGTTACACTACATGGATCTCACGGTGGATCGACTTGGGTACCCATGGATCTCACGGTGGAGCAACTTGGGTACCCATGGATCTCACGGTGGATCGACATGGGTACCCATGGATCTCACGGTGGAGCAACTTGGGTAACCATGGATCTCACGGTGGATCGACATGGGTGGGTGATCTCACGGTGGAGTGACTTGGGTACCCATGGATCTCACGGTGGAGCAACTTGGGTACCCATGGATTTCACGGTGGATCGACATGGGTACCCATGGATCTCACGGTGTTGCGACTTGGGGGTCATCTTTTCTAAATTTGGACATGTCGGAGATGTCTCAGCCGTTTCCAGTAAGACGGATATTGCTAAAGGGGACTACGTCCTACAAATCCCAATGACCCGCAAGAACTTCCTAGACAATCACGGCCAGATTACCTTGGACATTGTGGAATATATATATATATATATATATATATATATATATATATATATATATAAAGTATAGGATTGGTATGGACGAAAAATACTATTAAAATAGTGCTCAGTACAGAGTAGTGCAAATATAATTTATTCGAAAATTATAACATAAATATGTCATAAAATAGCTATTTTGTTTCAACACTTCTAGTGTCTTATCAAGTGATGATGTTGAATGTAGAATAAAGGATTTTAAAATGTTCAAATCAATCAAACACCCCTCGCTAGGGAAAAAGCTGTTACATAAACTGCAATTCCCAATCAAAATACAAGTAAATCTGAATTAAAAAAACTTGACATGGACCAGCATCAATACAAGATACTTGTTAATCAAATGTGGCTTTTTGGTAAAAGAAAATTACCTAAGGTTAACACTTCATGTTCCAACACGATAATGATCCTAAGCATACTGCCTTAAAGAATAAATTATCTCGAGAGAAAGCTCAACGAAGGTAAATTGCAACTCTTCCAGTGGCCTAGTCAGAGCCCTGAGCGTAACCCAATTAAAAACCTTTGGGCGAGTGCCCGTAATAGGAAAGTTAACACAGAAGATGTGTTTTTTTTTTGTTTTTTGCGAATTAAAGAAATGCTGGCAAAATCAGGCGATGGACGTTGATTTAGTAAAGAATTTACTCTATAGCATGCCACGAAGATTTAAGGCCGTTATTAAAGCAAAAGGTAAAGCAACAAAATACTGAATCGTTTTTTGATATGTATAATGTACACCTTTATTAATACCCTGCATTAATAAACGAATTCACTTACTCACTGGTCTTGGTAAAAATACAAAAATCAATTTTCTATGGCTGCGTCCATTGTTTTTTTTACCTCGTACTGTATATAATATATATATATATATATATATATATATATATATATATATATATATATATATATATATATATAAGTATATATTATATAATATATATATAATATATTTATAGTCATATTATTATATATATATATATATTAATATATGTATATATATATATATCAATATATATATATATATATATATATATATATATGTGTGTGTGTGTGTGTGTGTGTTAAAGGTAACAAATTCGTTGTAAATAAGCTTATACACCATACGAGGCGATTTTCATCCACGGTTCAAGATGCTCCTTCATAAACGCTATGTATGCATCAGCAGTCATTTTGACGCCACCTGGTACTCTCCATGGACCCACTAATGTATTTTCAATAATACCACCCCAGATCATTATGCCTCTACCACCTTCTTGGCGTCTCAAACGCTGATGGCGATTCTGTCCGTTCATTACCTAGCCTTTGCACCATCTATCTGGCCCATCAAGTGTTGCTCGAGTTTCGTCTGTGAACAAAACTTTAGAGAAGTCAATCTTCATATTGTCCTCGGCCCATTTCAATCGATTTTGAATGTGATTCCTCGTCAACGGAGACTTCGATACAAGTTTGACTGTTGTTGCTATTTCCCTCAGATACCGACACTGAGTACTTTTAGTCACAGTAGGATCCCCAATGCGACTGAAAAGCTCTTGACTGGTAAGTTCAGGGTTCTTCGTGGCCTCTCGTTTAAGTCGTGACATGAGACGACGTGAAATAACCTTCGGCTTGCCTTTATTTGCCCTTTTGCGTATTTGTGTAGGGTCGGCGGTGAACTTTTTTTTAGTGACACCTCCCTATCATTTTAGAAATTTCTACGGTAGATTTATCTTTTGAGAGTTCTTAGGTGATAGTTTTCTTTTCAGCATCATTTAAACTGCATTTACGACCCATCTTTTCACTAAATTCTTACACTTTTCTAATAATTTGGCACTCTCAAATCACCGTGCTGATAACAAATACGGCGCTAGTTTGTTTACGTTGCGCAGACCAGTACGAGAATTTCAGTGATAGCGCAGGACTCTGTTGCCAACATTGTGTGAAAATTTTGTGTGAATTGATTGGAGAGTTTTTGAAATATTAGAAAAAAAGTTATCTCGATAATAATTTGGCACGCAGTGTATATATATAATATAAGTATATTAATGTAATATATATATTTTTATATTTATTTTATATTTATATTATATATATATATATATATATATATATATATATATGTATATTAAAATTTGCTATAAAATAGTTTATGCTAGAGATGCATTGAACACAGTGGAAAAGGGGTTTGGGTTAATGAATTAATAGCAATGATTATTATATGGAAAGTGTAAGTAATTACATGCAGAAATCAAATACGTTACTATAAAATTTCCTACAACTGTGCGGGCATCACCTCTTTGTTTGCGAGGTCCGGATGTTTTATATTAAATATTTATGGACTTCTGGCACATTTGTCCCTCAAATAATATTGGCGGACTTATGTGAATCCGGGGAAAAATAAGAAGCGCGAAACAATGAATATAAAACGAACGATAATGCAAGTTATTAGTAAAAGTATTTGCGTGTATACACAATTGTAATGAAGGGAAAAGAGATTGAAACTAGCTGTAAGAATGTGCTTGCTTGTTTGTGTGTGTGTATGAAATAAACTTGTGTGATAGACACTTGTGTGCGTGCGTAAGAGAGTTCAGAGGACCAATGAAGCGAACGCGCCACAGCGGCAGTGTTCCTTATCGATGTTCGACTACATCTGAAAGTAAGAGTAAAACAGAGCGAGGAAGGAAATGTTTGAGTTTTTATAGATCTATAGAGCGCTCCCTAACGCCAAAGTGGAGTAATCTTCACCATTGTTCATATCTCACAATTTATTAACCATTTTAAAAGTACCTCTCTACCTTCAGTTGCTCTGGAGCCTTGTATTTGCGTTAACTTTACTATAAAGAATGTAAATGCATTGCTATAAAGATGGAGTTGTAAATCAGACACAGCGACAAGAATTGATCAAGTGAAAAATTATCTTTTTCAGCATTTTTATTAAGTTCTGTTGAAACTTGACTAATGCATGGAATAATAATACAGCACAAAATGTAATTAGAACAAAATGTATTGAAACAAGAAAGTGTATACAATATTTACATATAGTCCTTTGTATATTTTGGGAAGACCGTTCCTGGAGAATGTGTTGACTTAGTCGCAGTCGGGCAGAGTCTCTGGATTGAATCTCTTGATTCCTTTCCTCGTCTTCCCGGTACCAACCATATTTATATGGTCGGTACTTCACTATGCAAATTAGGTGGATCCTGCCACAACAAGTTCTATGAAGGTTTTATAAAAGTTAATAGGGGATCCAATTTGCAGTACAAATTCATTGTAAATTTATCCCCCTACGGAAACCAAACCCCCACTTGTCTTACCATAGAAAAATGGAGAAATGGATTCTCTATAGCAGTATTTCTTAAGCCTTTCGGAAGTACAGAAACCTGCACGCTTCCTCCGTGCATTCATCGAACCTTTCGTAAATGGAAAAATAAAATATGATTTCTTCAAAATATAGGTGCATATTTTATTAGTGTACAAATAAACAGTGCTTCAGTTGCACACAAAATCACTCTGTTCAAAGAACAAAACCAACAAGAGGCGACTTTTCACACCAAAACGAAAACTTACGTCAATAAATATTTACTGCAAGTCAATGTGACTTTTGCTGTTGCCTTTCAGAGACGAGTTCAGAAATGGGTGGTTTCATCTTTTCAAGCGCTACTCTCATTTCATTTTCGCAGCAATATCTCTTCCTTTACTCCGTTTTTATGTCTACCATCCTCAAAAAGGATTGTAACAAACGATGTATAAGAGGGTACGCTACAATATTCTTAGCAATAAGAGGGTACGCTACAATTTGGTGACCCCAAAACGTTGAGAGCGTTGTTGTTCTGAAGAGCTTCTGTTGAACCTGGCTCTGCTGAAGTTCAATGATTTTGTCAAAGTATTGACCTCCGCCGAACCCCTAAGAAAGACTCACCGGACCCCTGGGGTTCGATCAAACCCAGGTTTGAACCACTGTCCTATAGACAAGAATTATTCTAATTGTTAATGTAATCGGAGAGCTAGTATTTGTATAATTTAAATGCGTAGAAAACCAAAACATTAACCTGAAAACTCGAGCCATGTTCTTAAATAGCTTCCACGGTTCGAAACATTTATAAGGACGTCATGCATGGCACCAAATTCCAAAAGCTAAGCAAAATATTGATAAACAGAAAAATGACTTAAGAAGCAAACGAAAGTGTAATGAACTGTCGTGCAATATCGGTCCTCTTATATGCCAGTGAACAAATGAAGAAGAATCTTGAGGCAACAGATGAAGAAGAATATTGAGGCAACAGATAAAGAAGAATCTTGGGGCAACAGATGAAGAAGAATCTTGAAGCAACAGATAAAGAAGAATCTTGAGGCAACAGATGAAAAAGAATCTTGAAGCAACAGATGAAGAAGAATCTTACGGCAACAGATGAGAAGAATCTTGAGGCAACAGATGAAGAAGAATATTGAGGCAACAGATGAAGAAGAATATTGAGGCAACAGATGAAGAAGAATCTTAACGCAACAGATGAGAAGAATCTTGAAGCAACAGATGAAGAAGTATCTTGAAGCAACAGATGAAGAAGAATATTGAGGCAACAGATAAAGAAGAGTCTTGAGGCAACAGATGAAGAAGAATCTTGAAGCAACAGATAAAGAAGAATCTTAAGGCAACAGATGAAAAAGAATCTTGAAGCAACAGATGAAGAAGAATCTTGAGGCAACAGATGAAGAAGAATCTTGAGGCAACAGATAAAGAAGAATATTGAGGCAACAGATGAAGAAGAATCTTAAGGCAACAGATGAAAAAGAATCTTGAAGCAACAGATGAAGAAGTATCTTGAAGCAACAGATGAAGAAGAAGAATTGATGAACAGATAAAACAGAAGAGTCTTGAGGCAACAGATGAAGAAGAATCTTGAAGCAACAGATAAAGAAGAATCTTAAGGCAACAGATGAAAAAGAATCTTGAAGCAACAGATGAAGAAGAATCTTACGGCAACAGATGAGAAGAATCTTGAGGCAAAAGATAAGGAAGAATCTTGAGGCAACAGATGAAGAATCTTGAAGCAACAGATGAAGAATCTTGAGGCAACAGATGAAAAAGAATCTGGAAGCAACAGATGATGAAGAATCTTAACGCAACAGATGAAGAAGAATCTTGAAGCAACAGATAAAGAATAATCTTGAAGCAACAGATGAAAAAGAATCTTGAAGCAACAGATGAAGAAGAATCTTGAGGCAATAGATAAAGAATAATCTTGAAGCAACAGATGAAGAATCTTGAAGCAACAGATGAAGAAGAATCTTGAAGCAACAGATGAAAAAGGATCTTGAAGCAACAGATAAAGAATAATCTTGAAGCAACAGATTAAGAAGAATCTTGAGGCAGCACAGATGAAGAATCTTGAGGCAACAGAAACGTAGTTCTGCAGAAGGTGGCAGAAGTAAGCAACTACTTAGTTTTGGGGAAAATGGACGCTTATACTTAAAATCAGAAAGAGATAAGTGACATTTCTAGGGCAAATAATGAGGAAAGGGGGCTTAGAGAATTTGACACTCCCAGGACATGCAGAAGGCGGGAGATAAAGGGAAATGGGAAAGCAGCTAATGATCTACATAACGATCTTCTGTTTGTGATTGGCAAAACATGAATTTAGAGAGATAGTATAAAGACAAGCCTTACTCAGGGTGCTGTGAAGAGCCATGGTCCCTTATGTTCTGTAGGGACAAGACACATTGAATAATAATAATAATAATAATAATAATAATAATAATAATTTCCGATAATTTTATTATAGTAATAACTTCAAAAAAACAAAAAGCAATGATTCTTAGTGTTCTGGAATGAATACAAACATTACTGATAAGACAGCATATTTTTCATTTTAAAGATTCGCCTATAAACTGTGTTTAATAAAATGCAATTTTTAGAATTTCGTCTTTGCTTTATTGCAAAATTATAATCGGGTACTGTATTCCCTGTATGTTGTCTAAATTCATCGACTTAAAATATGTCAGCATTTTCTAACAGAAAATATTATGAAAAATTAAATGTGCCAGAAAGTTTCTAAGATCTGTAAAAGGCCTTTGTTCAAAAGCGGCGATACGGTTATGACGGCGTAGGTTCCCTTCTTAGATGGAATAAAATGAAACCCTGTCTTGGAGTAGTGAAGATTACTTAACGCAAAAGAGACGAAAGTGTCATGAATAGATTATTGTGGAGAGGAACAATTACGGAGATCCCGTGTGAGTATGTGTGTACGTCCTTTAATTAGCACACTGCAAAAGTAGACATACTTTATTTTACAAAAAAACATTTAAAAAAGTACATAGCTAGCTAGATAGTTTGGCATATGTTGATAAATGATGATAGACATATAGATAAATGGCGATATTTAGATAAATAGAGATATATAGATAATGAGAGATAGGTAAATAAACATAGATCATCGGGGTGATAGATGAACATAAAAAGTGTTCCAATAATTTGGACCGATTTTAAATGTGAATTAAGTTTAAGCGTCTAATTTCTTTTTCTTTCAGATTTAACAACTTAAATCTTTGGCAAGTTCAACCATGGAAAGATTAACAATCAAACAAGGTATTAAAGTTATCGAAGCCTATTACGAAAATGGACGTTCAAATTTATAAATATACGGCCCAATGATTCCGCTAGCAAAAAAATGTAAACCAAACAATGACGTAGGAGTCAGCAAAGAAGACAGAATACAGCATGTAGCAGATTCTGCTTGTAAAGGGTTTTCTTATAACTTAGACTGATTTTAAATGGGAATTAAGTTTAAGCGTCTAATGATAATTTGTTTACTCGTTGTCTATAACAATAAGTCATCGTAAAACTCTTCAATTTTCTCATAAGAACTTTTCGAAGTTGATCCATACACTTGAATCATTCTGAGAATTATCTTTTGCATAATCAGAATAGTATATAAGCTACTCTCTGATATGCTGTAATATGAGACTTGCCTAAGAAGATGCCAGTATAAACTTGGCACCCACTGTTACACCAGGCCATCAGAGACCGTAATCTAAATGAGAGTTATTGTTCTTTTCAAGAAGGAACTGCATGCAGGCGAGTGATTTCCTTTACGCTAGTAAAGAATTTCGTAAGTCCAAACCCGCACTCTCAATTTACCATCCAGACTCCAGTGGTAATATGGATGCACAAGACGGCTGTCTGAGGTCCAGTCGCATTGAATAGTCTGATCAAGATCTGATACAGAGAATGTACTCCTAACCGGTTTCAAATTTAGTTGTCTTTCCTAGAGCTGACAGACATCTATAGCAAGAGAGCAAATTTTAACTGGAGGAAGACGGATTCTTACCTTTTCCGAAGGCGTTAGTGCGAAGCGAACGAAACAAACAATATGGGAATTTGAGTTCGGCTCGCTGATTCCAGTTTCCACGCCGATAATCGATACGCTACTTGTACGTCCTCTGACCGCTTACAAAATGAATTCACTACATTTCTGTATTGAATATTGTTGTCGTCAGTTACCGTTTCACAATCTGTGCCAAGTAACGCTTTGATTCAATCTCGTCATGATGATCGAATGTAATGCAATTTCTTCTTAAGCTTTCAATATAGAATCACGATAATATTCTACATATAAAATTACATGACTTCCGTCCGTCCGTGCGTCACACCCTATAAAATAGCCATACATTGACCAATCAAAACCAAATTTTTGGAAGAAGTGAAAATAGCTAAGACGATATAAAATACAGTTTGTTTTGCTAGGGTGCGTAACTTTTGTGGGGGTGATGAATTAAAAGTTTTATACATTATTTACATTATTCGGACTATTGTCCTCATCTTTGTCGCCATATTTATTACAACGTTTCGACCGTTGTACGCTCCGGCGTTCTTCAGGATATGTCTATATTTCTGAGATGAGGTATTATGTAGACTACTTACATTATTCGGACTATTGTCCTCATCTTTGTCGTCATATTTATTAGAACATTTCGGCCGTTGTACGCTCCGGCCTTCTTCAGGTGGTCGAAATGTCGAACTTAACTCTTTATTTCGCTCACTGGGGTAGACTGTTCTAGCTCAACGTACCATATATAATGGATGTCAGTTATCAGTTATCTTCTGTTAATTCCCCTCTCCAAGTTCTCCACTGACTTAACGAGCTATTGAACTCACACTCTTTGGGTTCTGT
The DNA here is from genome assembly GCA_903632075.3 of Acanthosepion pharaonis. Lineage (NCBI taxonomy): Eukaryota > Metazoa > Mollusca > Cephalopoda > Sepiida > Sepiidae > Acanthosepion > Acanthosepion pharaonis. The sequence continues at coordinate 292,268 of CAHIKZ030000975.1, read as the reverse complement.
CACTGGATCTAACCAACGCTTTTATCCACTGTGCCATGTGTCTTTGAGAAATATAGACAGATACTAAAAGTTTTATTATATAACATACAAAAGACTCGTACTATATTAAAAACAATTTAATGATTAACAAATACTTATTTAATAAAAATAAAATATTGTTTTTTGAATATCTTTTCTTTAAGCTTTTATATATAAATGTATATGCGTTTGCGAGAACTATGAACAAATCACAGGGCCAAACGCTTCAAAATGTTTGAATTTGGCTTCATAAAGAAATATTTACGCTTGGCCAGTTGTATGTTGCATACTCAAGAGTAAGAAATCCAAAGAATTTATTTTGCGTTGTTAAAAAGCAAAAAAAAAGAAATTATCTTACAAAATATTGTTTACCATGAAATTCTATAAAATTAAATTGAATTAAAGAAATGATTAAACCGCGAATTATGGTTTTTGTGAAAGTATATTTCCAAACAAATTATCTTATTCAAATTTCATCGATTACGAAATTGAACGAAACGTAGAATTTGTATATCTCGATAAAAAAAATTGTTAGCGATAACTTCAAAAATACTAAAAATTTGAGGATTTCAAGCGTTTTGCACAAAATAAAAAAGAAAGATTTCTCGTATTCCATATTTAATTGTTCAGCATTACACCAGGTATTTTCTGTGATCGGATTATAAAAGAGAAAGAGGTGCGGTCTGAGTATAAAAATAACATATCAAATAATATTGTGAAACGAACGCATGTGCAAATTATAAGATAATAACCTTGTCTAAATTTGCACAGCTGTGAGAACACAAACTCAGTGGACATCACAGAGCAGAATTGATTTTCTTTGACATATGTGACGAAAGGTTTCTTTCGTAATGGAAAAATTCGCACGTTTCATAATGGGAGAGTTTACGATATATATATATATATATATATATATATATAGAGAGAGAGAGAGAGGGGAGGGGGAGGAGGAGGAGGAGGAGCTAGAGCCAGAACTTATGTACCTAAGTTTCACCTAGCGGATCATCAGGATAACTCTGGCTCTAAGTTTTCCAGTTTAATACTTAATGTATTGAGTACTTTTTTTCTTTTGGACAAACATTCCGGTGCTGATTGATTATTTTCAAGCAGTACGGATGTTTTTAGTCTTTTCTTTTTTCCTTGATTTTTCCCTGATTTCAGTTTGTCTAATATTTTTTATTTACAAATTGTATTCTGTTTTTTTTCACACTGCCAGCGTGTAGGTAAAAATTATATATACATAAATACGTAAATAGCTGGCGAAGAAAATTCAAAATTCACAAAAAAGAATTTTGTGAGATTCGTGTATATTCCTAGCGCGACGCGGAAGTGGAAAAACTTCAAAGCTATATGATATACGGCTGTTAGAAAAAACTTTTTCGTCACAGTTAAAACTACTTGAACGAACAAAATACATTATGGGAGAACTGAAGATAATTATTAAGCAATAACAAAAATTCAAAAAGGTATTATTACAACAAAGCAACGAGAGGGATTGAATATCGAGAACAGTTGAAGGCAATCCTGGAAAAGCAAGGAGTATACAATGCATCAATTTCATTTTCAATTAGTGAATTTCATTACGTCCCAGAAGAAAACATTACATTCTTATCGCACTTCAGAAGCTACGAGACCATTTGCTGAGAAGAATGTCAAGGTTGGTTGAATGAAAATAAAACACGTCTTCTGTTACGAAAGTTGTACCCCGCTGAGCATAAAAAATATCGGAATTTCATTTTGTCGAATACTCCAGAAAAGTGTCATTGAACAAAACTGTCGATATTATCAAAAAACGTTGATGAAAGCAATTCGTTTTTTATATATATACACATTAGCAGTGCATGAACCTTACTAAGGACGAAGATGAAGATTTTGTCACATGCCGATAAAGTCAACCGTGAAGGTGAGAAATTTAAACTGGACGAACTATCCCCAGACAGATTTAAATGTCTAACCTTCGTTAAAGGTCTAACATCAAGCATTGATGTGGAAATACGCTTTCGATTTTTTACAAAAGTTGAACAAAATTCAAAGTTACCGATACAGACTGTTGCGGAAGAGTGCCAAAAATTGTCAATTTAAGACGCGATACAGAGAAAATCACCCAAAAGTGCATGTCAGAAGTACAAGTTGTTCAATAAACGACAGTAGTACTAACAGAAAAAATCCGGAATAAAAATACTGCAAAAATTAATCCATGATATGACTGCGATGTACTTCATTTCAGAAAGGACTGTTCATTTAAATCCCAAAAATGTTTTAGTTGTGAAAAAAAAAAAGGTCATAAACGAAGCTACTAATAGCTGAAAAGAAAAACTACACAAATTAACTTGCTGAAAGTAGTGCTACCAGCTAAAAACCTGGAAAGTTCAAATAATAGAAAATTCGTGACAGCGGAAATGAAGAATGCTACGGTGAGACTTCAAATGGACACCGGTAGCGATATTATAATTATTGATGAACAAACTTGGAACAGATTTTGCTAGCCCAACGTGAGAAAAACCGATAAATTTGCAAGAGGAATAACGCGCAAGAAATTAATATTTCTTGAGAAAATCACATGTAAAATCGTTCTTGCGGATAAAACTAAAAAAGTACCTAGATGGGTGATAACTTGGGAATACTAGGTGCTGTAAGCTCGGATGTTCGGTTCGTGTTGCACACGACCACGTCACGTTAAAAGACTGGTTTACGTACGATTTCCTTTGTTAAGCAACTTCGATCCTGGTCAGTACCTAGATGGGTGACAACTTGGGAATACTAGGTGCTGTAAGCTCGGATGTTCGGTTGGTGTTGCACACGGCCACATCACGTTAAAAGGCTGGTTTACGTACGATTTCCTTTGTTAAGCAACTTCGATTCTGGTCAGTACCTACATGGGAGACAACTTGGGAATACCAGGTTCTGTAATCTAGGATGTTTGGTTGGTGTTGCACACGGCCACATCACGTTAAAAGACTGGTTTACGTACGATTTCCTATGTTAAGCAACTTCGATCCTGATCAGTACCTAGATGGGTGACAACTTGGGAATACCAGGTGCTATAAGCTTTATGTTCGGCTGGTGTAAAAAATAATGACTCGGAATTGTTAATCTGGGAACCGAGGTCAGTATCTCAATGCGTGACCACTTGGAAATACTAGGTGCTTTAAGGTTGGATGTGCGGTTAGTATAGCAGACGGCCACATCATATTATAACACTGGTTCGCGTACGATTTCCTGTGTTAAGCAATGTCGATTCTGGTCAGTACCTAGATGGGACATAACTTGGGAAAATCAGGTGCTATAAACGTTGATGTTCGGATGGTGTAATAAATAATGGTTCGGAATTGTTCAAGTGAGAGCCGAGTTCCAATTCCATTTGGGTTTCGTTATTTTCTCTCACACACAAGGACCCATGATCAACGGTATGTATCCATTTCTTCTCTCTCAAATTATGGGTTAATTAGTAATCATTATAATCTAAAAAATATTCTTTCAATCTAAAAATATTTTTTGGATTTAAATAATGATTTATCAAAAGGTTGATAAACCGCAAAAAAAACGAATCAATCAATGAAATATTGATTGGCTGCATTGTCATATTTTTATATTCATTTACATGCTCGCGTATATAAATCTATAAAAATCTACCGTGGCCACAAAGTGAGGTATTAGATTATATATCGATTGTAATATAGAATTGATCCCCAACTTTATATTCTCATTATAATTTATCTTTTGTTTATCAAATGCTTATTAGGCATGAATCCACTTCTTCTCCCCCAGCTATGGATTAATTAGTAAGACTTGTATCACTAAAATTATTATTTGAAAAAAATTATTATTTGAAAAAAATTCTTACAATCTAAAAATAGTTTCTGGCTTTAAATGATATGAAAAGGGTCGATAGGCCGTAGGAAACGAATCAATCAACATCTTTTGACTTTTTTCGAAGATAATTCAATTAATGACCTTTAATAAGGTTCGCGGCACACCTACGATGCTCTTACGGCATACAAGGGTAATGTAACGGATATCGGCGAAGTTATGGGTGTATTTAGGCCCTTGGGAAATCAGTCTACCTCTTGTTTTTACCGCCACGCCCAACTATTTGGGAAATAGTAGTGTAACGTCGAGTCTTTACTTTTAGACAGTTACTAATATTTTTGGTAGTAACCAATATATTTTGCTGCCTCTGTAATTATTATTGCTTAATTAATATCATGGGAAATGGTAATGGAATCGACAGAGCGAGTTCGATTTCTGGGATAGACAGCGTCGTTCAAATTCTCACAAATGTCCTATGGGTTAAATAGCAAATTCGACCTTTGGTTGAATTGAATCTAATGGAAGGAAAACGCTGATTTCTAAACCATTCAATTTAATGCGCGTATAATAAAGAAAAGGAAAACGTAGAGAGTCATGATCGCCTACCTCCTGAAGTGATATGGCATTAAAAAATATAAAAAAATAGCCTGCAAATGAAATTCCACTTATAAAGGGCTGCATCATAAAACATAGAAACAAAGAAAAATATGCTAATACCTGCATTGTAACTGTAAGAAAAATATACACAAATTTGCCTGGGAGCTTAAGATTGACTTGACCCTTCTTCACTGAGCCAGGTTGTGACGCAAAGTCGGTTTTTAACGTGGGGTCTCGAGTGTTCCCACTCGGGCCGCTTGTCTAAGCTGGTCAGAGCTCGTCTAAGCTAATCATAGCAGGTTATATCACCGCTACTAACAAATGTCACGCCCATGAGTGGGCGGGGGCACAAGGGAAGAGAGAAGGCCTCCGGCAAGGAACAGATACTACATCTACAGCATCCATCCAAACAGAAAAAAAACATCCCCCCCGAAAGAATCCGGACAGAAAACCCCTAGCTTGTCATAGCTTTATCCTCTCAATTTATCTAGGAACTCTTGTAGAAAAAGACTTTGCACCTTAGTTAAAAGAAGAGATATATTGGGAGTCTAATTGAAATTGGCACTAAAATATGTATCACCGAGCCGAGTTCAAATACAATCTCAACATGTTGCAGTCACTATTGTAAAATAACTCGCCGAATTCACAGGGTTCTCAAGCCTTTTGTGTCAATCTCAGAGAAGAAAAAGTTTGAATTCTAAAATCTTGAGAGAAGAGCGGAATATCTCTCCATTTATCTTTTTTGAAATGCATATTAAATCCCGGATAATAAGAAAATGGGAGTTGTGGAGTGTCATTATCATGGCCATCATTAAGGAACATTGGATTTTAAAAAGGTCTCTAAATCAAATAAGATAGTCATCCGTCAAAATATAGAAGATTCTCTCTGGAAAGCGTATTTTTTCTTAAGCATCTCGAATACACAGGCTAGTAGATATAAATTTACACTTTGAAAAACAGGGATGTATACTCTAATAGATGTATTCACTAAATATATATAGCTGATCACTCGTATTCGAGGATATTCGTCATTGAGGCGGCTAGCCTATCCCTATTGCAGACGCTTGCTCAGGCTCATTTGTGTTTATTCAACACCCACAGAGCCCACCTGTAGTTACAGTTTCAGGGAAAGAGTGTGTTACCTAGCGTGATCAATAATTAGAACAAAGTCAGTACGATCAAGCACTCGGCCACGATGACTTGTGACTTCGTGCTAGCACAGATATTGACGGTCCCCAAAGGTTCCGTCTACCCAATTTCACTCACAAGGCTTCGGTCAACCCGTGGTATGGTTTTCGAGCACTTTCCAAAGTTGCGCACGCTGGAATCGACTCCTCCAGTTCGATAACATCTGGAAGTTTCCTTCCTGACAAATCGACCATGGTGAGATTCGAACTCGGGTCTCATGGTCAGAATGCAAACGTTCTAACCACTCCGCTTTAAAGAAATAACACCGCATATAAATGAAATAAAAAGTTACCGAATATTGGGTTTCGAGAGATCGAAAAGGAGAGATTTGCATTTCTAAAACGTGTAAATTTGCACCTTGCTGTGCTGTGAAAGCCTTTATTGGTCGAGTTTATCTAAAGTACGCCGGGCCAAACGTTGACTTTCTCCTTTTGATTGATTTACATTATTACAGAGCCGCCAGTAATCACGAGAACCAAAAAAGGTTTAGAGGTTATACCGCCCCTTATTCTATCAGAAAACAAAGACTTAACTTCTTTGAGGACACTGTACTGGAATGCACGCTTTCTTTTTTAAGAATCCCTACAGAGTACTGAGCTGTTACGTGACATCTGTCCTCCTTTACGGCAGCAAATGTTGGACGGTCTCTTCAAAGATGAAGAGACTCGAGGCGATGGTGGCATGGTTCTATAGATGGATGCTAAGGATATTATGGACCATGCGTGTGAGCGACGATGTGGTTAAATAAATCATGGTTGCTCTCATCGATTGGGATAAATCCGAAGACGTATTGGCATGGGCAAAAACATTCCAAAAGCTAGGCAAGGTGTAACGAGATAAGAGGACTTCTTTGGGAACAAACAAAAGAGTCTTGAGCTGCTACGTGACATCTGTCCTCCTTTACGGCAGCGAATGTTGGACAGTCTCCTCAAGGATGAAGAAGAGACTCGAGGTTCTAAAAAAAAGAGGTTGAGGATATCATGGACCGAACATGTGAGCAACGATGAGGTCTTGAAGAGGATGTAAACAAGGAAGAGGCTTATATCTAACATCAGGAAGAGGCAGCTGAATTTTCTGGAACACGTTATGATAAAGGGGGGCTTGAAGAATCTGATACTTACAGGTCGAATAGAGGGAAACAGAGACAAGGGAAAGCTACACATGACATACCTGGCGGGCTTAAGCAACTGGGTAACAGAACATGGTTTGGGGAAAGTGGCAGAGTGATGAAACATTTGAGAGCTACAGGGGATAAAAGGACGTGGAGAGCCATTATCGCCTACGTCCTAAAAGAAAGAATGTGAAGGCCGGTAAACGTAAATTTAAAACAGAAAAGTTTGTTAAATAATAGTTTCAGACTATTATTTTTTTAGTGGCAGTGTATTTGGCTCAGACCTTCTGAGGCTGACTTATAAGGTCAGATGGTAGACAAAAGAGGGATGTCGATTTTGATTGGCTGATTGGGAATGTTAGAAAGTGTTTTCAGGGAGTTAGGTTTTACACGTCGAAGTCAACAAACGTGTTTACTTCATGTCTTGGGGAACTTGCTTAAAGAGCGACCCCACTGTCTTGTTAAAAATGTACACGTCGATGTGGTTAATAAAATAGATAAATTTAAAATCCCTTTTGTTGAAGTTCTCATTTTACCTCCGAAAAAACCAACTAGCGATCACCCGGGCGGAAGATGACAGAAAGAAGAAAGCAACACATGAGTGAATCAAGACAGTCGCCCCAAGTCTATCCCCAAAGAATGTAATGTTATTGGTCCTCACCTAGAATCACGACTTTACTTTCCCACCGCCAAAGTTTTTCTCATCAGAATCCATCTTGCACATTTATAAATCTACCATTCATCCACGCATTGAATATTGCTGCCATATCTGGTCTGGTGCTCCTGTTATATATATTGAGATTCTCCATAGTCCAAAGAAGGGTCTGAAATATTCGCAATCCTGGCCTGGAATTTCAACTTTATTTATTTTTCCGCCGTCGTAACGTGGCTTCCCTCTGTCTTTTCTGGTCTGGTGCTCCTGTTATATATCTTGAGATTCTCAACAAAATCCAAAGAATGTAATGTTATTGGTCCTCACCTAGAATCATGAATTTACTTTCCCACCGCCAAAGTTTTTCTCATCAGAATCCATCTTGTACATTTATAAATCTACCATTCATCCATGCATTGAATATTGCTGCCATATCTGGTCTGGAGCTCCTGTTATATATCTTGAGATTCTCCATAGTCCAAAGAAGGGTCTGAAATAATCGCAATCCTGGCCTGGAATTTCAACTTTATTTATTTTTCCACCGTCGTGACGTGGCTTCCCTTTTCTGTAAATATGTTCATGGCAATTTTTCTAATTAACTCTTCTAATTACTACGTAGGCCATATGAATTCAAGCGTAATACTTGATTTTCTGTTATCTCTCTCCGTTTTACTGTTGAAACAGCTAGATGCAAACGTAAGTTATATTCTAATAGTTTCTTCTATCGCACTTCTCACCTGTGGAAATCTCTTCTGATTCCTTACTTCCCTGCCACCTACATTCTTCGAAAATTTAAGAGCAACGTCAATTGCTTGCCATCTTCTGTTTTTCTGAAACATGTTTTTTTAGTATCCTTTCTCCTCTTACACCTCCAGTAACAGCTTGCGTTTTAGTATCATTATCGTTTAACTTGTCCACTGTCATCGTAATTTTAGTAAAATGATGGGAGTTTCCTTGAAAAAACTTATGGAAAATCAAAGGCTTCATTATATTTTCGTTGTGTTGTGATGTAATAGATTTCAGTCGGAATGAGAAGTTGAACTATACTCGTCGTGTTCGTTACGGTAACTTACGTGCAAATATCCTTGGGAAATACATGAATCCATCTCCTCTCCCCGAGCAATGTGTTGAATAGCAGGGCAGACTGGGTCTTATTGCCTTGGTTGTCAACCAGTCTACCGCAGAAAACAGCAACCTACTGCGCTAAAATCTTCTGCCTAGTCATTGATGATTCAAAAAAGACATGATCGCCCAAACGTGTATCGCGTATGGCACTCAACTGAATTACATATGCTATCCAGTTTAGTTGTAGCTGTTTTGGGAAATATTCCAGTAATGTGGTTTTCGGTATCTGTCTATATCTCTGAGATGAGGTATTATGTACACTATTTACATTATTCGGACTATTGTTCTCATCTTTGTTGCCATATTTATTACAACGTTTCAGCCCTTCAGTATCAGTCTATATTTCTGAGATGAGGTATTATATACACTATTTACATTATTCAGACTATTGTCCTCATCCTTGTCGCCATATTTATTACAACGTTTCGGCCTTTCAGTATCTGTCCATATTTCTGAGACGAGGTATTATGTATATTATTTACATTATTCGGGCTATTGTCCTCATATTTTTCGCCATATTTATTACAACGTTTCGGCTTTTCAGTATCTGTCTATATTTCTGAGATGAGGTATTATGTACATTATTTACATTATTCGGACTATTGTCCTCATCTTTGTCGCCATATTTATTACAACGTTTCGGCTGTTGTACGCTCCGGCCATTTTCAGGTGGTTGGAATGTCGAAATGAACCCTTCATTGGGTTTTCGTTATTTGGTAAACCTCTTTGTGTTTATGCAGCACCCGTCTATAGGTTTTGATTAAGTATAGCCTTTTTTAAAGCCGAAAAGTACTCATTTACTTGAAGTTGTTATTATTTCCGAGAGCAGGGTACTCTTATGTTAATTTAGCACAGGGGTGGGCATAACTGCGCCCCGCCAAAAAAAATTCATGGTACCCACCAAATGTTAGTAAATTAGTTAGTTACCAAGCAACGCCAAATAATTGTTACAAGCAATTTGACGTCTATTTTTAACCAATTGGTAAACGACTGCAGTTAGATCCATTATTCTTAGTGAGTCATTGGCGTCCTTCTTTTGCTGAGTTACATTCTTTTTCAAATGAATTTGTTTCATGTGAAGTTTCTACTTTAAAATCTTAATTAATTTTTTTCTTTAAATTTCGTTACTTCATATGTTTTATTTGAAGTTTCTATTTTAAAATAGTAGAAAGAATTGTTTTTTATTTCTTTATGCACAGTAAATTTGTTTTTCAAATAAATATGCCTTCTAACTTATAATATTAATTAATGAAAATAACTTTTCTTGAAACAAGGTTATTTTATCTTTCAAATGTTATGTAAATCTTCAACTTAAAAATACTTTTAATATTTTTTCTTTACAATACTTTAAACTGAGTTACTTTGTGTTCCAAATAAATGCGTTTCACGTGAACCTTCTACATTACATTAAAATATTAATTAATAAAAATTAATTACATTTTTTTCTTTAAAAGCCATTTTTTGTCTATTAAATATTAATTATTTTGGGTTAATATACTATGCGACCCAATAAAATTGTGTATTTTTTAATGTGGCCGTTGCACTGAAAATTTGCCCACCCATGGTTTAGCCAATCGCAGAAGGAATGTTGTCGGTTACTCAGTGTGAATCATTGATATAGATTTGATTTTGTAGTTGGTTGTTTTTGTTTAGCGGCATATCAACACCTCTATGGGTTATTTAATGCGAAAATCTAAATATTTTATACGTAATTTTATTTAATTATTTTTTATAGTTTATATCGGTTTTAGTGATACATGTTTTAATAAATTACTCCATAGCTGGGTTGGTTACTTTTGCCAAGAGTATTTACGCGTAAGTAAATATGGCAAATCCAACGGGAATGAAACTCGCCTCTCCGGTTAAAAATTACGAAACATTATCTATCGCACCACCCTCACATCCAAGTATACTGACGAGGCACGATGTTGCTTAACTTCGGTGTTCGTACACGAACCGATTTTTAAACGTCATGTGGCCGTAAGCCATACCAAGTGAGCATCCAAGTTTACAGCACCTGGTATTTCCAAGCTATCACTCACCTCAGTCCTGACCACGATTGATATTGCTTAACTTCGGTGATCGTACACGAAACGATGTTTAAACGTCATGTGGCTGTAAGCTATACCAACCGCACATCCAAGTTTACATCACCTGGTATTTCCTCGCCCTTGGTATGACAATAAATTACATTCACGTCCTGGGTATGACGATAAACTATATCCGCATCCTGGACAAGACGATAAACTACGTCCAGCAGCAAGGCCTCTGATCAGGAAGTTTTGAGAAGCGTGCAACTACATCTTAATTGCTGGTGTTCCCAGATCCGCCCTAACGCAGGGTGGTAGCACCTGTTAGGGTCCCAGCTCAGACTACATCCGTGTACTGGATATGACGATACACTACATCCGCGTCCTGGGTATGACGTTATACGTTTTTGAAAAAATAATATTACCAGCTATACATTTTTGAAAAAAAAATATTAACAGAAATAGATTTTTGACAAAAAAAAAATATTACCAGAAAAAAAAAGTTTTCGGCATTAAATGACCCACTGAGATTGATATGCCGTAAAACAAAACAAAGCAAACCTGGTATTTCCAAACTATCACCAATCTATGTCCTGACCAAGCTTGACGTTGCTTACCTTCGGTGATCGTCCAGGAGCAGGTGTTTAAATGTGATGCGGCCGTAAGTCATAACAACCGCACATCCAAGTTTACAGCACCTGGTATTTCCAAGTTATCACCCATCTAAGTCCTGACCACGCTTGACGTTGCTTATCTTCGGTGATCGTATATGAACATGTGTTTAAATGTGATGCGGCCGTAAGCCATGCCAACTGCACATCCAAGTTTACAGCTCCTGGTATTTACAAGCTATCACTCATCTATCCTGACCACGCTTGACGTTGCTTAACTTCGGTGATCGTACTGGAACCGTTAATTCAAAGTGATGTGGACGTAAGCCAGGTTTGATTTGTGAAAACTAGGTTTGTGGTGTGCACGCGTTGCAGTCTATGGTTTCTACTCGACGCTGTCTGTAAAACGGCGCACTTAACGTAGCTTGTGTTGCAATTAAGTGATTTTTGTCATTTTGCCAGTGCTAATTAGCAGTTTACGTCAAAAGCCTATCGAGGAAGAGAAAGAAAGAGACTCCCGTAGAGCAAATCGGAAGGAACAAAAGATAAAATAAATATTTCTTAATCAAATTTTCAGAAGGAAAGAATGATGCTTCTTATATACACTAAAGTTCAAAATTGTGAGTCCACCCTTGGTAATCTTTTAAATTGGCCTAAAAAAACAGTTGTTTTTGGACTTTAAATAAGAATAAATCATTATACATTGCATATCCGTCTCTGGATCTTATCAACAACCCCGAGGCAAACAGTAGGGGCTCCAGACCATATTTGGCAGTAATATTCCATGCAAGGGCGAATGGTTGATTTGTAGATTTGAAGGATTGTTTCTGGGGAGAAAAATTTCCTGGTGCGGCACAGGGAGTCAACTTTCCTTGCGGTGGACGAAGCAATTGACTCAATGTATTTGTTCCATCTCAGGTCAGCAGTCAACGTGAGACCGAGCAGTCGTAGAGAGTAGCTCTCAAGAAGTTGAGCGTCAGACATTCTAATGGGAGGCAGGGAAGGATCTCTGTGGTGATTTATAGAGAGCAGTTGTGTTTTTGAGGCGTTAAAGTTAACCAGCCAACTCCTGCCCCGGTTCACAATCGATTGGAGGTCATTTTCGAGACGAACGGTTTAATACAAATGTTACTGTGAACACGTCGACCTGTGGCACGTGGAACTAGAACAGTCTACCCCAGTGAGCGAAATAAAGGGTTCAGTTCGACATTCCAACCACCCGAAGAAGGCCGGAGCGTACAACGTCCGAAACGTTGTAATAAATATGGCGACAAAGATGAGGACAATAGTGTATGTAATGTAAATAGTGTAATGTATATGTTGACAAATTAGGAAGTGAGTTATCAAAGTTCTCCACAACTTCCTTTTTTATCTTTTAGTAGATTTTGAGATGTCACTGAACACTCGTTGCTACTTCGTAATGCCAACGAATACTCGTTGTCACTTTCGTAATACTCTTTGTAGTAGAGACTTTATAATCGCAGATACAACTATAGTAACGCCGTTGAACAATACTGGTGTCAGATGCCTTCGAATATCACTCGCACTAATAGTACTTGCTCGATAATACTAGCTCGAATAGTAACCACCGTATAGTGATCCGAATAGTAATCCGTATAGTAATCATTATAGAGAAATAGTATAGTGATGTAATGGTTAACAAGCTTATCTTGTTAGAACCATTACACTTGAGTAGTGAGTTCGATCCTCACTGTGTACTCCATACTTTACGCTTTGCGCCACATCTCAGCTGCGCTTAGAAAACAATTATAATGTGGAGACAAAAGATTTTAAGGGTTTTTAGAAGTCAACGAACGTTCGCTGCCACTTTTGTGATGCCAACAAATACTCGTTTTCACTTTCGTAAAGCTTTTTGTGGTAGAGACTTTGTAATCGCTGATACAACTATAGTAACGCCGTTGAACAATACTGGTGTCAGACGCCTTCGAATATCACTCGCACTAATAGTACTTGCTTGATAATACTCGCTCGAATAATAATAATCACCGTATAGTGATTATAATAGAGAAATAGTATAGTGAATAGAGAAAGAATAGTGGTCCAAATAGTAATAGAGGATAGACTAGAAATACAGATCCGAATAGTATAGAGGATAGACTTGGATATAACGATCGTTTAGACGTCACGCGACTTCCTACTTATGCGTTTCTCCCATGGTCATGTGGGCTACTTAATTCAATAATGGAATCGTCTGTGTTTGCTCACTGGTGGCCTATGTTCAAACTCAAGTGTCGGCAGCGACACTTTATTCCTATATAACAGTAGAACTTTTCTTTTTCTTTCTTTTTTTTTTGTAATATTTTCTAATCCCTGTTCGGTAAACAATTTACGCGAGCTCGTTAATTATGTTATTCGCTTCTTTCCTCTTTCGCTATAAACATTTCCTTACTAATGTTTACAAAATACAAGGCTCAAGAGCCCCTCAAAGTAGAGTGTTATTGTGTGGTTTTGTATGAGTTCAAAAAATAGCAAGAATTACAGTTCATAAGTGTATGCAAGAAAGATAATTATCTACAGACTTGAAGAGGTCAAGATTATAGCGACCGAGAAAACATCCTACTGGGTGTCTGTTCCCCAAAACAACAGTTCTTAAGAAGTTCCCCGAGTGATACTTACTCAAAGAATACGAAGATAAGGATAATAATTCATCCTTGTGTAGCTGGACGCTGACTGCTTTCAGAACCGGCTGTAATCGCTGCAAGAAATTTCTGGAAGACGCAAATTACAACTACGCACAAGCTCTCCAGTCCAAGGTTGAAAAGAAACAAATTGGATGTCGTGAATTCTGGAAGATCACCAACCAAATCCCGAACAGAGGAGGAGCGGCTGTTCCCACTATTATAAATGGGCCGTCTGGGACAGCTTTCGGCGATACCAGGTGTAACAGCAAAATTGTCAAAATTATGTGACAACAAAATTGTCCAGTTCTTAGCTCTGAACTGTTGTCTCTTAGAAATGATTTAAAATATCTTACTAGAACTCTCCGAGGTTTTTATAACACTATTGGGCTATACTTTGAGCAATAATTATGTATAATTACTCTCCTAGCTTAACAGAAGAATCGTGATGAAATCGATCGTAAACGAAAATAACATGTTTATCATTAATTAATCATAGCTAAGGATCATCAAGCTCATAAAGTATTGAAATAAAGTTCATATATATATATATATATATATATATATATATATATATATATATATATATGTGTGTGTGTGTGTGTGTGTGTGTGTGTGTGTGTGTGTGTGTGTAATAGGACAGCAATGTTAGATTGATGATCCTAAGTTTTTTTAATATTTTTGTTTTTATTTTTAAATACAGTGCACGATACAGAGACTACATTATGATTATTTTTTAAAAATATGATTCCATCACAACACAAAAATTATTATGTTTCGAAACTGGTCATCCGTATTTAAGTTTAATTTCAATATTAAACCTTAAATGTTGGATGATAATTTAATTCTCAAGGAATGTTTTACTATCGGTAGCTTTTTTACTTATATCGGTAGCAAACCACCTGTATACGGATAGAAAATGAATTTAGTAAATATACAACAAAAGAAAGAGGCGTAAGACAAGGTTGTGTCTTCTTACCAGACTTAAACCTTACAGTAAGGCAGGTCGATTTTGGAAGCATAATATTGCACTCAAGTTGGGTTTTGACATGATACATAATATCAAGAGTTTTTTTCAAAATCGGTAGCGTCGTTTGAGGAAACGAGATTAAAAGTTGTGTTCAGTTTCAAAATCGGAGCGTTTCAGTTTCATTCCGATGATCAATGACAGCCTTATAAAATTTATAATTTACTGAAGCTTTATAAATTGTATATGAACAAGATGTACAATGAGCTATGATAAGTTTTTAGCCACCCTTAATCACAGCAATTTTAGCTTGTGTAATAACGTATTTTCTTTTTTTTTCAGACAATAGCTTGTTAGCATCAAGCTACTCTAATCTATGAACGATAGTTGACTTATATTTTGCAATGAAAGTTCGCGGAAGTAAGAAAATTGGTGAATTTCAACGAGGACAAATAATAGGTTGGCATCAGTGTGGCAAATCAAATAGAGAAATTGCTAGGTTTTCCTAGGTTAATCATCAAACGGTTAATAATATTGTCAAGAAATTTAATGAAGAAGGCCATTGTCGTGTGGAACAACGTTCAGGAAGACCAAGAATCGTGTCTGAGCGAACGAGGAAGGCAGTGAAGAGGGAAGTCATCAGGAACAGCCGTCAGAGCGTCAAAGATGTCGTTAACAGCATGGAAATGTCGCCATATGCGGTGAGAAAGACTCTGAAAGAGCTAGGCTATCAAAGAAGTGTTGCAAGAAAGAAGTCTTTGATTTCAGAGGTTAACAGGAAACTTCGTATGGACTGGGCGAGAGAATTCGAGAGCAAAGATTATGAATTTTGGCAGTCAGTTATTTGGCCAGATGAAAGTAAATTCTGCCAGTATTCGAATTCGAGACAGGTTTATATTTGGAGAAATAAGAATGAGATTTGGAACACTTAATGTCTGCAGGCGACCGTGAAACATGGGGGGGATGGAGTAATGGCGTGGGGTGGTGTCTGGTTTAGATGGAAATCTGAGCCGATTCTTGTTGATAAGTGCTTTAATGGTCCAAAATACTGTCAAATATTAGAGAAAGGACTATTCCCACTATTTGAAACCAATCAGATTGACAAGACTGTCTACCTTTATCAAGAAGATGAAGCGCCATATCATACGAGCCAAGTAGCAAAAGCCTGGAAGGAATCGCATGGAATCAAGTCACTGCCATGAGTAGCCTAAAGTCTTGATATAAGCCAATATAGCACTTTTGGGAGCACCTTCACCAAAAACTTCGAGAGCGTGCAACCAAAATCACGCCAGTGGCAACCCTTAAACAAGCATTGCTAAATGTGTAGCAAAATATGGATCAGACGATTGTTGATAACTTGATGTTTATTTACGTTGAGTAGGGATTACGTAATTAAATTTTGAAATTGGTTGTATTTTATTTCTCCTGGCTAAATTTTTTTTTAGGCCACCGTATAGCAGAAGAGGATTATTACTAAATCATTGTGTCATCAAATAAGACCTTCATTTACTTCAAAGGAAATTATACTGAGCAATTTAGCTATACAGGGTAAAATGGATGAATTGTTGTCTAAATGACGCAAAAATGAAAATAATGCTGACATTTCATTTTAACAGATATATTTACCAAAATTACACAAAAATATCTTGAAATACTAAAGAGTAAATTTATTCAATATAATCGCCATTGGCTTCAACCACGGCCTCCAGACGACTTCAGAATCTCCTCTTCTGGAGAGTTACCTTGTTTCAGTTGGTGAATGCTGCCATAGTCCTTGCCGTCAGTTCATCTTTGGTGTTACAAGGCCCTTGGTTGGTCTCTTGCTCAACTGCCCCACACATAATAATCAAGTGAGTTGCAGTCTGGGGAGTCAGATGGCCAGATGTAAGGAGTGATGTGGTTGCAGAAATTGTCTGACAGTTATGACTGGCTTCTCCAGGCATGGTGCAGAGTCCTGTTGCCAGACATAGTTTTTTCCAGCAACCACACACGGGGCACAGGCACCTGATGTAGGCTTCCACGTCGAGTCTGGGGCCCTGTGGAAGATGAATAGAGGCATAACGTCGCCATCACTTATGATCTCGCCAAACACTTTCGGAATCACCATGAGACGCATTCAACTCTTTCCGAATCCTCTGCACTGTTCTCAGATTGACACCTAAACACTCTGAAATGTTTGTATTGGAGCTTCCGGTGCTAATAAACGGTACAGTATGTCGCTTCCAAATTACTGGCGGAGTGAATTGTGTCATGGTGCTCTTTTTCTCACAGATACTGCCCAACTGCCGTTACTATTCTGGGTAGTCGACAAAATATAAAACAAACAACGCGCATGTGCGAAATTAAAATCATATAATGGCGATAATTTACCGATCGGACATTGTATTATAAAAATATATTATCTAATACAGTTCAGTAGTTTTAGTGAGATTTTCGATAAACAATACAAATTTAAAACATTTTCTCTCTATATTTCTGAGATGAAGTATTATGTACACTATTTACATTATTCGGACTATTGTCCTCGTCTTTGTCGCCATATTTATCACGTTTCAGCTGTTTTATGCTCTGGACTTCTTCAGGTGGTTGAAATTTTAAACACGAGGTGAAATGGAAAAATCAGGCGTGGTTGACCACATATGGAGAGAAAAAGGAGATCACCGCCCTTTGTGGGATCAGATTGAGATCATAGACAAAGAACACCATTGGAAAATTCGTAAACTTGAAGAATCAGCACATATGCTAGGCCACAAAAATCTCCTGAGCCGATCAAGCATAGAAATGAATACAATATGGGAACCAGTAATAAGGAGTGCCAGAGAAAAGCGATAATAACAACAAATAGCTGCAATATGAGCTCTGGTAAAAATATATTGATGAGAGGAAAAATAGCAATATGAACACTGATAAAAAATGATTGTTGATGAGATTAAGTTGATAATATCACGAAATTCGTACACAGATGACCTCAAGTTCAATACCCGGTTAAGGCAGTGGAGAACTTTGAGTGGGGAGTTAACAGGAGATAACTGACATCCATTAAACATGGCACGTGGAACTAGAACTGTCTACCCCAGTGAGCGAAATAAAGGGTTCAGTTCGACATTCAAAATACCTGAAGAACGCCGGAGCGTACAATGGCCGAAAAGTTGTGGTAAATATGGCGACAACGATTAAAACATTTTGTGTCTAGCATTATTATAGTGTTATATACACTTTTATCTATTTTTCATTTTTTTAATTATGATCTAATAAATCTTATTCATTCAGTTGCCTTTTTTGTAATATTTTACACGGTCTTTATTTATAGAGTAAAAAAAATTGCATATTTTGCTTATGGTGATTCATAATTAGTTTGAATATATTTTCCATTCAATGTATCTAATACAAAAGATGTGAACTTTATTTAGAAATATTCATGAGATAGAAACATTTTGAAGTCAGTTTTTAAGCAAAACCTGCGGAAATTAGCTATTTCTGTACATTTCTTTCGACGATATTTAAAAATAAATGCTCAAAAATTGTAAATCAAATATACAGTGTCAGTAGCGATTTTCCAAGAGTAGCTTAGATGTGGCACAAGGCCGAAATTATTGGGCACCCAGTGAGGATCGAACTCACTACTCATTCGTAATTTTGCTAGCGAGACAAGCTTGCTAACCATTACACCGCCTCTAGGTGCCCGCATATAACGTGTCAGTAATTAGCTATGGGTAAATATCTACCTTAGTCTATTCACATCTCAAGGAGACATGGCACAGTGGATAAAGGCGTTGGTTAGATCCAGTGACAAGAGTGTGAGTTCAATACCCAGTTAAGGCAGTTTTCAGAAGAAAATTAACTGGTAACTGACATCCATTAAACATGGCACGTGGAACTAGAACAGTCTACCCCCAGTGAGCGAAATAAAGGGTTAAGTTCGACATTCCAACCACCTGAAGAAAGCCGGAGCGTACAACGGCCGAAACGTTGTAATAAATATGGGGAAAAAGATGAGGACAATAGTCCGAATAATGTACATAATATCTCATCTCAGAAATATGGACAGATACTATTCACATCTATCTATCTATCTATCTATCTATCTATCTATCTATCTATCTATCAAAGTCTTCTGATATCTATCTATCTATCTATCACAGTCTGCTGATATCTATCTATCTATCTATCTATCTATCTAATCCATTACATTCACATACATGCTCATACCATTGGGAAAGGTATGGATCCTCTTCTATGCCCCCACCCAAGGTATGAGTTAATAGCAGAACAGACTGGGTTCTATAGCCTTGGATGTCAACTGGTCTACCACAGAAAGAAATGGCAACCTACTGCGGAAAAAATCTGCCTCGTCAGTCAGTCAAGTATCGAAAGATACATGATCGCCTAAGCGTGTATCACGTATGGTACATAACTGATCTCTCTCGATCTGTTTACATCCATCTATCTATCACAGTCTGCTGATATCTATCTATGGATGTCAACTGGTCTACCGCAAAAAGAAATGGCGACCTATTGCGGGAAAAAAATCTGCCTCTTCAGTCAAGTATTGAAAGATACATGATTGCCCTAGCGTGTATCCCGCATGGCACATAACTGACTGAAATATCACATCCAACCCCAGCTTTTAGACCGAGTACAATGTTGATTTTCTGAAGACAGTCACAAATCAACCTGCCTTAATTTACAGTGATACGATCCCGAGAGAATTAGACCAGGATTCATTACTGGCGGCCACAATCTTTGCAACATAAGATATATCGATGGTGCAATGTTGATAGCAGACACAGAAAGGAAATTACAGGAACTCCTCCAGATAGTAGTAAAGGAATGCAAGAAGAAAGAACTGAGCATCAATTGTAAGAAGATAGAATGCAAACTTGTTAGCAAAAGGAACAGCCCAAGATACAAACACCGAATCGGGGTCAACAACTTCAAGTAAGTAGAAAAGGAGACGGAAAATGCGGCATTGAAATCAAAAAGATCATTGGCATAGTGAAATATGCCTTCCAAAAGCTATGCAAAGTATTAAGAAAGAAGAAAATTTTGTTAGGGAAAAAGAAAAGATTATTGATTGTTTCCTTGTTTAAATGCAGAAATTTAATTTTCCTGAGAGCATTAGTAATTTTCTTTACAAAAAATCTGTTACTGGTAATTTTTTTTTCAAACATTTAGTGCTGTTAAATTTTTTACAATGAAAATGCATTGCTGGTATTTTCACTATAAAAATGTATTTTTATAATTTCATAGTATTTGACTCCAGGTTAGGAGTTAACTATTTACCCATAGCTGGGACCCTAACAGGTGCTACCATCCGGAATGAGGCTGGAACTGGAACAACAGCATTTATGAGGTGGAATTACGCTCCTCAAAATCCAATCTTCCGAATAGAGGCCTTGCTGCCAAATGTAGTTTATCGTCATACCAGGATGAGAAATGAGTACTGGACTGTTATGTAATAATGATCCTTCTGTATATGCTGGACAATCTCTCCACAGACGGTGGAGTGACTTCAGACGACAGTATCAGAAAAGATGGTGTTAAGATTCTGGGACATATAATGAGGAAAGAAGGCTCGGAAAGTTGGATACTGAGAGTATATAATTTTATTTAAAAAAAAAAGGTAGATGTATAGATATGAAAAGACTATGAGATGGAGTAATATGGATATAAATTGACATAGATAGATAGATAGATAGATAGATAGATAGATAGATAGATAGATAGATAGATAGAGAAAGAATGAAATAGATAGATAGATAGATAGATAGATAGATAGATAGATAGATATGAAAAGAATCACAGATAAATATGAAAAGAATGAGATAGATTGATAGATAGGAAAAATGACTAGATATGAAAAGAATGAAATAGATAGATAGATAGATAGATAGATAGATATGAAGATACCGAGCTATATAGACATGAATAAGGCGAGATACATATAGAGAGATAAATATAAATAGAGCGAGATAGATACAAAGATAGATAGCCATGAACAGACAAAGATAAATAGATACATATTCATGAATAGACATAGATAGATAGTTATGAATAGACCATGATAGATAGATAGATAGATAGATAGATAGATAGATAGATAGATAGATAGATAGATATGAGCAGACTGGGATAGATAGATAGATAGATAGATAGATAGATAGATAGATAGATAGATATGAATAGCCTCAGAGAATGATAGGTAAAGTTAATGAGACAAAGAAAAAAAAGACTGATCGGTTGAAATGAATCATTGGCAATCTATATTCCTGTCTGCCTTTTTGTCTCCTATATTTTTTTCTACTCGCCTGACAGTCGGTTGTCGTCGGTATTTATTTGTCCTCCTGGATTATACATCTTCCGTGACAAAGGTAACTTAATCCCTGAGTCGCGTGCACAAATGCTAACCTGTCTTGAAGCCTCATTCACGATAATGGACGACCCTCGTTTGGTTCCCTCTTTTGAATCAAATCATGACAACACACTGTGTAAATTAATGCATCATAGGACTACACTAATAATTTATTTTACTCAAAAAACGGCATGATATAAAAATCAATGATGAATTTCGTTTGTCGGGCCTTATAATTATATGATATTCAACAGGTATAAAACAATGGCTTCATGATGTATTCCAGATTTCTAAGGTGTCAAAAATTGTTGTTTTTTTTTGTTTTTTTACTGCAGTCTAAATTTATTATTTTCTAATCAAAATTTACAACCAGTTGTTTACTTTACTTAGCTGACTGTTGCAAGAGGTAATTTTAGAATGAGAGGCTGTTAGCATTGATCTGATAGCATTAGCAAATTAGTTTGACAGACGATCCGTTTGATAAAAGACACTTGAGTGAATTCACTAGAGACGGAGATAAAAAAGAAAAAAAAATATGAATAACGACGAACCAGGTGAATACGATAATTGAACATTTTCTATGAAAAGAAGACAGTGTCAAATTCTAGAATACTAACTTGCAAGGAATAATTATTTTATGACTAATCGTATTCTATCTTGTCACTTTGTACCATGCACTGGATTGATACGTTAATATTAATAAAAAATAATTATAAGAAGAAAGTGTTGCTCTTATACAATATCTTGCTATTGTTGCTTTTTATCTCAACACTCTGGCTCTATACACTCTTCATTATTACTATTATTTTATTACTAGTTTTATTCCATCTTATTAATGTTGCTTTTTATCTCAACCCTCTGGCTCTATACACTCTTTATTATTAATATTATTTTATTACTAGTTTTATTCTATCTTATTATTGTTGCTTTTTATCCCAACACTCTGGCTCTATACACTCTTTATTATTAATATTATTTTATTACTAGTTTTATTACATCTTATTAATGTTACTTTTTATCCCAACCCTCTGGCTCTATACACTCTTCATTATTATTATTATTATTTTACTACTAGTTTTATTCCATCTTATTATTGTTGCTTTTTATCCCAACACTCTGGCTCTATACACTCTTCATTATTACTATTATTTTATTACTAGTTTTATTCCATCTTATTATTGTTGCTTTTTATCCCAACCCTCTGGCTCTATACACTCTTCATTATTAATATTATTTTACTAATAGTTTTATTCCATCTTATTATTGTTGCTTTTTATCCCAAAACTCTGGCTCTATACACTCTTCATTATTACTATTATTTTATTACTAGTTTTATTCCATCTTATTATTGTTGCTTTTTATCCCAGCACTCTGGCTCTATACACTCTTCATTATTAATATTATTTTACTAATAGTTTTATTCCATCTTATTATTGTTGCTTTTTATCCCAACACTCTGGCTCTATACACTCTTCATTATTAATATTATTTTATTACTAGTTTTATTTCAACATTTTTTATCAACACTCTGTCTCTATACACCCTTCATTTTTAATATTATTTTATTACTATTTTTATTCCATCTTATTATTGTTGCTTTTCTATCCCTAAAACACCAGGTCTAAACACTCCACCATTTCTATTATTCCTATGTTTTGATATATATTCAAGTACCATGATTAACCTCTATATGAAAGTCTTAAGTCTATTTTTTAAAAGGACTTCAGTTTTCAGGTTAATATTTGGTTTTGTAGCATTGTTCGGTGTTGAGATTATTCAATGTTCAGTTTCCTCATCTATTCCAAAATAGTTGTAAGTAATCCAGACACCAACGTATTTATATTGCATAGTATTTACTTATTCCATATCCTGAATATTTCTGATGGATTCCAGGTAGATACCATCACTGTTTTAATTCCAATTCATGTTTATAGTTATTTTTGCTTTGTTTGTTTGTTGATCTTGTTGCTGTTGAAGATCATTTTTATCCCAGCTATGAATACCTATTTCCCGAGCATAACCTTCTCATCATCTGCATACCAGCCTCGAATGTCAAATGATGTTTTCTGTCAAGAGAGTAATTTGGGATATTGTGCAGTATTGCATTTGAATATTAAACAGATTTTGTCAGATGTTCACAGCTGATTACATAGGTGTTCTTAGTTGGGATGAGTTGAGTCTAAGTGTAGCTTAGATATGGAACAACACCGGTTGTATGGCGCACTCAGTGAGGATTGAACTCACTACACAGTCGCAATTGATCTAGCATGGCAAGCTAGCTAACCGTTACACCGCCTCGAGGTGCCATACGATTTCTAAGCATAACTTAGATGTGGCACAAGGCCAAAAGTATGGGGCACCCAGCAAGGATCAAATTCAGACATAATTGTTCTAACCAGAGAATTTTGCTAAAAATTACACCCCATCAAAAAGCCCTATGATTTTCTAAGCGTAACTTAGATGCTACACAAGGCCGAAAGTATGGGGTACCCAGTGAAGATCTACTTAGACATAATTGTTCTAGCGACACTAGCTTGTTAACCATGACACCACATTATGATGCACTATGATTTTCTAAACGTACCTTAGTTGTGGCACAAGGCCGAAAGTATGGGGCACTCAGTGAGGATCGAAGTCACTCATAATTATTCGAGTGAGACAAGCTTGCCTACCATTACACCATATCGGGGTGCCCAAAATGATTTTCTATGCGTATCGTAGATGTGGTGTAATGGCTAACAAGCTTGTCTCGCTAGAACAATTACGACTGAATAGTGAATTCGATTCTCAGTGGGTGCCCCATATTTTTGGCCTTGTGCCACATCTAAGCTACGTTTAGAAAACCTTCGGGCAACATGATGTCGTGTAATGGTTAGCAAGTTTGTCTCGCAAGATCAGTTATGCCTGAATTTTGTGTCCGATCTTCATTGGGTGCTCCATACTTTCGGCCTTGTACCACATCTAAGCTATGCTTAGAAAATTCATAGAGCATCATGATGTTGGTTTTTGAGGCATTGAATTTAACTAGCCATTCCCCCCCCTCACTGAGATGTTAGATCAAGATGAGGGAAGACATCAACTGCCAATCACTAGTCACCTAGAGTTTGGGAGGCACACCCATAAACCGTTGTATTATCAGCATAGATATTCACAATGACTTGTGAATGAGGTTTCCCTATTTTTTATCAACCTATTTCTTCTGTATTTATCTACTTGAGTCTAAGGCAGTGCTACTCTAAACTGTGGTCTACAGACTGGTGCCGGTACGCGAACTGTTAGCTACCGGCTTGCGTCCAGTGTCCAGGCCATTCTAAGGAAACATTTGTAAAGATTAAGGTTATATCATTTTTTTTTGTATTTGTGTTAATAAACTGCTTCTACTTTTATTACTTTTTACAGGTTTTTATACTGAATTATTTTTTCAAAATAAATGGAATATAAAAAAAAAATTGTTAACTTTTATTACATGCATTATATATATTGTTTCTTGTATAAATTAATATTACCCCGAAATATTACAGATACATTACACATTGAGGAAAAAAATGCCAGTCCGCAATATCAGATAGTTTGAGAAGCACTGGTCTAATTTTCTTTAAAATTGAATTAGAATATTTTTAATTTTTTTAAAATTGAAAAAAGAAATTTACTTTAAAAATATAAGATAATAAAAAAAAAAACAATATATATTGTACAATTTTAATTCGATTCTCAGTGGTGAGTTCTGAGTCAGTAGCAAGCCAGACAGCGAATTGGCTGATTCCAATTACTGTTTTTCTCTGTCGAGTCTCTGTTTGATTACAGATCCCCGATTGAGACATCCTCTGCCCGAAGACGGAGGTCTTGTTACCCTCAGTCATAAGACAGTTTTCTTGTAGCGAGCCTGGGTCTGACTGCGACGGTCTGGTATTTACCGTTCGCCCCGTTGCGGACTAGATGCGACACAAGGGAAAACCTGGTGTATTATGTCTTGTTTAGGTCTTCTTATTATTATTATTAATTATAGAAAGACAAATTTACCTGCTTGTATAATCTTAATTTAGCAATACCTCTTGGTGTATCTGGCCTGGGCTTTTAAGGCCTGCCTTTGTGCATAGATGTGTGTAGTGACTCTAGCAACTACTATTTGCATTGTGCTTGCATTGAAACACTGGTTCATCTACGATCACCAAAATCGAACAATGTCGAACCTGCTTAGTACTTAGATAGTTGACTGTATGGGAAGAGCAGGTGCTGTTAGCTTTGAAGTACAGGTGGTGTAAATCAGTGTTACTGGTAGTCCACAGACCAGTGCCAGTATGTGAACCATTAGTTACCGGTACGTGGCCAGTGTACAGGTCATGTTAAGGAATCATTTGTAAAGATTAAGGTTATTATATAATTTTTGTTTTTGTGTTAATAAACTGCTTATTTTTTTTATTACTTTTTATATGTCTTGATATTGGATTATTTTTTGAAAAATAAATGGAATATAAAAAAAAAATAGTTAACTTTTATTATATTCATTATATATACAGGGAGTCCATAAAGGTCGCGTGCACTTTAAAAAATTTATAATTTTATTTGTATTTGCGATAGAAATAATCTGTAAAAAATGTTATAAAGTTTAATGTACCTAGGTTTAAGTATGGCTAAAAGAACTAATGTCATTTCAGGCGTTACTGTAAATCAGTTGGCAAATGTTTTCCGTGAACTGCAAAATCGTATTACCCTTTGTATTTCTAATGATGGAGGACATGTGGAAATTTAAATAAAATTTCAATAAAACCTTAAAAAATATAGATTTACTTATTTCTAATCCTTTTTACAAATTATTTTTATCGTAAATACAAATAAAGTTATAAATTTTTAAATTGCACACGAACTTTATGGACACACAGTATTATTTCCGGTATAAATTAATATTACCACGAAATATTACAGGTACATGACACATTGACGAAAAAAATGTCTGTCCGCCATATCAGATAGGTTGAGAAGCACTGGTCTAGAGCCAGAGCATCAGAAGACGTAATTTTATTTAATATTTCAAAGTTCCATCAACGGTCTGGTTTGGTTTTGTAACATCTTACCAGATCATCATTATGGTAGAAAAGAAAAAAGTGTTATTCTCGCCTGGGCAACATCTGATCATCTTGCCAGCTCTTAAATAATCTGCTTTCTGCATTTTAGATTTATATTACATGTTTTAAAGTTTTTGTTTATTTATTGGTTCTTTCTAACTGGTTTTCTTTTTCATCTCTTGTGGATAAAGTTTGAATTTTATTGTGTTCGACATACAAAGGCAAACCCATAAAGAAAAGGTACAATACAATGAAATCTCGTTTTGTTCTGGCCAAAGGTGAAAAAAATCAACGCGCTTTATATTACTATAAAAAGCGAAAACGCAATAAAGATTAAATAAATCACATCCTTTCTTCTTCTTCTTCTTCTTCTTCTTCTTCTTCTTCTTCTTCTTCTTCTTCTTCTTCTTCTCGTGGTCATACTGATTCTATATCCTAATTATTTGCTCTTTGTATTTTCCCGCTCATTTCCTCCTCCTCCTCTTCTTCTTCTTCTTCTTCTTCTTCTTCTTCTTCTTCTTCTTCTTCTTCTTCTTCTTCTCATTTTCCTTATTATTATTATTATTATTGTTATTATTCTACATCATCATCATCATCATCATCATCATTTTATTATTATCATTATTATTATTATTATTATTATTATTTTTATTATTATACTTCTTCTACATCATCATCTTCATTTTCTTCTTCTTCGTCTTCTTCTTCTTCTTATTATTATTATTATTATTATCATTATTATTATTATTATTATTATTATTATTATTATTTATTTATTAATTTATTTATTATCTCCTTTGTCCCCAAACTGATCTTATGTTGTAATTCAATATGATCTTGCACGGGTTATAACAAACGTCCATGGCTCATGTCATTTCTTCCCTTCTTTAAATCCAGAAAAAAAAAAAAAATTTTTCTCAGAATTCTGGGTGTCCCAAGCCGTGCTCGAATCCCACTCTCAATTTTACCCACTCATTTTCGGAATTTAGTCTACCACAGTTCCAAAGGCATCAACGGCAACAGGAACAATTTCTACTTTAAACCCTGACAAGCCTGCAATCTCATATTTCAAATCTTGGCATAATTCCTTTTTTCTCTTTTAGTTTCTTAACTACACCTAGATCCTCTGATACCTCTATATTGATGGTGTAATGCTATCATTATATTTTTTACTTTTAACTCACCTAATACAAGGCCCAAGAGCCACTCAATTTATATGGTTACTGATTAAGATAGTAATAAAAGGGTAAGTAAGAAAGAATTATGAGGATAAGTGAGATAGATATCAGTTGATCCCGGACATAAAGAGACTAAGATTGCACTTTTAAGGGAAGCATCCACTCAGGAGTGAATTCTACAAAGTAGCAGTTTCATGGAAGAAGCAGCCTGGG
The DNA here is from genome assembly GCA_903632075.3 of Acanthosepion pharaonis. Lineage (NCBI taxonomy): Eukaryota > Metazoa > Mollusca > Cephalopoda > Sepiida > Sepiidae > Acanthosepion > Acanthosepion pharaonis. The sequence goes on along the minus strand of CAHIKZ030000975.1, from coordinate 264,714 downwards.
TTGAACTTGCCTATTTATCAAAGAAACACGAAAGGAATCGGGATGGTTTACGACCCGTAATAAGGCATGGTGGTTCTTACCCTCAAATGTCCAAGATGGTGGATCTAAGGAAGGTAACTCGTCCGAACGTCTGCTTTAGTAATACCGATATAGCAGTGAATGGCTGGCAACATTTCGTTTGTGTGATAAAGTTACAGGATGTAGAATAATTTTTCACCCACAAGGCCGCGTAATCGCTATCGAACATTGAGGATTTGCTAGTACCAGGCGAAATATAGCAGAAATACTCCATTCTTAGCCTGATCTGATTATTGAATTATTGTTATGTGTTATAATTCACTGCTAGCGGTTACAATAATATGCCTTGTTTAGGTTTAAGCAGCATGACGTCATTAGAATTCTCTCTGACTAATTCCAACGGACTGATATTTACCGATCGCCCCACTGCGGACTAGATGCGACACAAGGTCAAGTTTACTGTGTGGAAAGCCGAGTGTTTCCACCCGGTCAAAATTTACCCAGGTTCCCCAAAAGCGGGCGCGGGTACAGAATTGGTTTGTTTTTCTCAGACGAGTCTCTATCCGAAGACAGAGAAATGACTGTGTCACCTTCTACACGAAGACAGAGGTCTTGTCGGTAGCAAGCCAGGCAGCGAACTGTCTGACTCCAATTCCTGCTTTTCTCTGTCAAGTCCCTATTCGAAGACAGAACCCCGATTGAGACATCGTCCGCTCGAAGACGGAGATCTTGTCACCGTCAGTCCAAAGACAGATTTCTTGTCTTGTCGCGAGCCTGGGGCTTACTGCGACTGTCTAGTATTTACCGATCGCCCCACTGCGGACTAGATGCAACACAAGGTCAAGTTTACTGTGTGGGAACCCGAGCCTTTCCACCCGGGCCACTGGTCAAAATTTAACCAGGCCCCGCAAAAGCAGGCTCGGGTATAGAACTGGTTTATTTTTCTCAGCCGAGTCTCTATCCGAAGACAGACCAATGACTGTGTCACCTTCTGCACGAAGACAGAAGTCTTGTCAGTAGCAAGCCAGACAGCGAACTGCCTGACTCCAATTCTTATTTTTCTCTGCTGAGTCTCTTTTCGAAGACAGAACCCCGATTGAGACATCCCCCGCCCGAAGACAGAGGTCTTGTCACCCTCAGTCCAAAGACAGATTTCTTGTCTTGTCGTGAGCCTGGGGCTGACTGCGATGGTCTGGTATTTACCGATCGCCCCACTGCGGACTAGATGCGACACAAGGGGAAAACCTGATGTATTGTCTTTTATAGTGAAATCCCACAGTACAGTAACATTGACACTGGTGGGGTATTCATACTGTTTTTTCCGCAAGGGAAATGTTTATAATGTCACTTCTTCCAATACAATTTTCCCCCTACCTTTCCAGTCTATATTTGACTTCATTTCTATTCAGGTATTTGGTAGTCAATAGTTTCACAACATTTTGACAAAAGCGACGTTTTAGATGTTTCTTATTTGTTAATTTTCTTTTTGTAGTCGTCTGTTAAATAAGATTAAGTCACTATCCCTCCTCTCTTCACTCAGTTTCAGATGTTAACATCTTCTGGCAAAGCACAATGTTTTGCTCGTAAATTTTCTTCTAATTCAGCTCTTGACTCATCGGTAGGGATGTTGCTTGATTTTTCAATTAGAACTGAGTTTCTGTTGTGTGGTATCTCTGGCCATGATTCCTGCTGTCAACCTGGATCCTCACGAGGCATGTATACTTGACGGTATGCCTGCAATTGTCCTTAAGATATGTGGTCCTGGTCTAGTTCCTGTTTTCTCTAAATTCTACGTCAAATGCAGGTACCTCCACAAAACAGACAGAAAATAAAGATACCGAAGTTTTAAAATGATTTTTTAAAATGAAAAACCTTTGTTGAAGCTTTTATTTTAGTTTTAATTTCCAGCTAATAGACTAAATTTAATATTTCCAATAAGCAAAATACTTTGCTGTATTTCAAAAATTATTTAAAACTAATTTAAATTGACTAGAAGAAGGTTTTTTTTTAAAAAAAATAGCTGATTAGCGAACTTTTTCATATTTCATCGCAGTGTAATTCTCTTTATTTAAAAAAATAATTCAAAAATAGAATATATTTTTCTGAAATTTTATTTGACGAATATTAGCTGATTTAAACTATAATTAATCTGATTTAAAACAAATATTATTTAATTTTTAAGTATAAAATATCGTAGAAATGCATGTTTTTAACCCGACCGTAGCTGTGTTGACAGCATAATATGATCTAATGTTCTTCTAGGGAAACCTTATCTGTAAAATATAATATAAAAAAATGACGGGTGAGTCCCTCTGTTATATAATATTTAAGTACTCAGTAATCATAATAAACTTAGGAAGATGTTCTCCGTAATCTAATATTTTATTAAATTTTAGAAATGCTGACTTTAATTAAACAATACTTGTAAAAATTTATTATTATCCCGTCCAATTCAAGTTCTGAAATGAGAGGAATTTTTTATATTATATACATGTCACCTTCGCGACCCACTCAATATTATACGGATTCTGTGCTGGATATAGATGTTGTACACGAGTAAAGTGTAGCTGCCGACACTGTAGTTTGAACTTAGATCGCCAGTGAGCAAGCACAGGCGATCCCATTTTGAATAAGTAGATTATTTGAAAGCAAAGGAAATGTATATACTGATTTTCTAATTGTAGCTTAGATGTGGCACAAAGCCAAAATTATGGAGTACCCAATGAGGATCGAATCCACTCTTCATTTTTTAACTGTTTTAGCGAAACAAGCTTGTTAACCATTACACCACGCCGAGGTGCCCAAAATGATTTTCTAAGTGTAGCTTAAATGTGGCACAAGGTCGGAAGTATGGGGCACCCAGTAAGAATCGAACTCGCTATTCATTCAAAACTGTTTTAGCGAAACAAGATTGTTAACCATTACACCACGCCGAGGTGCCCAAAATGATTTTCTAAGCGTAGCTTAAATGTGGCACAAGGTGGGAGTATGGGGCACCCAGTAAGGATCGAACTCGCTATTCATTCAAAACTGTTTTAGCGAAACAAGCTTGTTAACCATTGCACCACGCCGAGGTGCCCAAAATGATTTTCTAAGCGTAGCTTAAATGTGGCACAAGGTCGGAAGTATGGGGCACCCAGTAAGGATCGAACTCGCTATTCATTCAAAACTGTTTTGGCGAAACAAGCTTGTTAACCATTACACAACGCCGAGGTGCCCAAAGGAAATGTATACGAACGTGGAAATAAGTGTTCGTTGACACCAAAAACCCTTAAAATCGTTTATCTCCATATTATAATGGTTTTCTAAGCACAGCTGAGATGTGGTGCAAAGCCGAAAGTATGGGGTACACGGTGGGAATTGAACTCACTACTCAGATGAAATTGTTCTAACGAGATAAGCTTGTTAACCATTACATTACTATATTATTTCTCTATACTGATTACTATACGGATTACAATTCGGATCACTATACGAATTAATATTCGAGTAAGTATTATCGAGCAAGTACTATTAGTGCGAGTGATATTCGAAGGCGTCTGACACCAGTATTGTTCAACGGCGTTACTATAGTTGTATCTGCGATTACAAAGTCTTTACTACAACAAACATTACGAAAATGGAAACGAGTATTCGTTGACATTACAAAGTGGCAACGAGTGTTCGTTGACATCACAAAAAGGGTCAAAATGAGCTAGTTACAAATCTGATGTTAAGATTCTGTGCTGTATATAGATCATTGATCTGTCTGGTCAAATATTCCTAATGGATCACCTTCCCGACCCACTCGAGCCGTTTCTGTATTGTTTCCGAACTAATTCGCAACATTCGATTATTTCTTGATTTGTCTTTAATCTTTTTTTCCACATATTCTACATTTGTTCTACTCAGGCATTATTTTTATCTAACTTGAATCTTACATATTTCGTTCTTATGTTGCTTGGGCAAGGGACGCTATTAAAAGCGACTACATTCTTTGTTTTAGTTTCCTCTGCATAATCCATATTTATTTTCTTGTCTGGATTTAGTGATTCGTTTGAATTTTTTTTATCTTTCATTCTTTAGAACAGATTCTGATCTGGATTTACATAATTGGTATGTAAGGTCAAAATGCAGTTGATTACGCATAACCAATGGGTCACCTTCGCGACCCACTCAAGCCTTTTCATTTTTTTTTTTTAGGGCTAATCTTTGAAGATTTTATTTTTTATTCTATCTGACCAAAATGAACCTGATTATAATATTCCTAATTGATCACCATCACGACCTACTTAAGCCTTTTCTTGTGTTCATTCTTGATTAATTTCGACTAATTGCGACTGTCACATCTTTTTTCCATACACATTTATTATTCTTTTTGTTGTGGTGTCCTCCTTCTAGAGAGTTTATGTTGGACTCTTCCGCCTACTATAAGATTAGTAGGAGAGAAGGCCTTGGGGGAACAGTGGCATAGATTGATCAACTGTCGAACTCTCTTTAGCAGAGAGGAACCTGGACAAGGCTTTGCTGAAGGGCAAAGTTTCGTCCGGGGAGGTAGACAGAACCTGAACTCGTTTATACAGGTTCTAAGGGAATATTTATGGCCGAGCCTACAGGCTTGGAGAACCCACGGTAAACTCTGGGTTGTGTCAAATACATCCCTCGGGTGTGTGTGGAGGTGGGGCTATTAAATATTAACAGTCGAATAGATTGTTCAACTGTCGAACTCTCTGTCCTGAGCAGAGAGGAACCCGGAAGAAGCTTTGCCCTTCAGCAAAGCTTCCTTGAGGGAGGTAGACAGGCCCGAACCCGATTATGCCGGTTCTACGGGAATATTTTTGGTCGAGCCTACGGGCTCAGAGAACCCACGGTAAACTCGGCCTTGTGCCACATACATCCCTCGTGGGGGGGTTAAATATTAACAGTCTAATAGATTGTTCTTCCGGGATGTGACAGTTCGCAGCTGTTGTCGAACTTCCTGCCTTTGGGCAGAGAGGATCCCGAACGAGGCTGTATCGAAGGGCAGAGTCTCGTCCGGTTTGTTGACAGACCCGAACCCATTTATGCGGGTTCTACAGAGATTTTGGGGCCGAGTCTACGGGCTCGGATGACCCACGTTAAACCCGGCCTTGTGCAACATTTATCCTCGTCGGGGGTACTAAATATCAACAATCGAATAGATTGAACGCTGGGTCAATCGAAACACACTAGTCGTGTAATACTCTTCTGTTTTACTTAATATATAATATATCTGCAACACTCGTTTTGTTATTTCTTTAACCATTTACTTGGTCACAACACTTTTGTATGTGTGTGTGTGTTTATCTATCTTAGTCTTTACATATTGTTATCGGAGCTGCTATTTAGTGAAACTCATTTTCTCTTTTTAGATGCCCTCTGCATTGCCAAATCAATATCAATTTATTTTCATTTCATCGATTTGTCTTAGAGAGTGCTCATAATGTTGTTTGAATTTTTAAGTTTTCATTGTCTTTTAGCTTTCTCTATTATGGTCCTCTTAAGTAAGCATTGCTGGAAATGTGTTGGGGTGCACCCACCTTCTCATCAGAATGGACTGATCTCTCTACTACTAATAGGACAGTTCTATTGAGTTCTGGGGAAGATCAGGTGACCATCACACTTCTGTCTCTCTACCGGAAGATACAGCTGGACTTTATACTCTTTCTGATTGTTACTGACTAACCTGCGTTCGTTTGATTACTAATCTCTCTGTTGTAAATACCTCTTCAGATATACTAGTATTTTTCCCTACGTATGTGTTTGTCCTTATTTCAATACACGCACGCGGAAACACTCAACATCTCAACAGATATATATAAATATAACGAACCCGACCGAAATTCGAACTCGGCTCTCACTGTGAGCAGATAACCATTACACCGTATGAAAACTAAATTCATGTCTTTTTCTTTCTTTTTCTCTTTTCGCCATCTACCCAGACCAGCGGTTGTGGGGGCTGCGGATAATTTTTGTTCCTAGCATGAGCTCGGGTTCCCCACATTAAACCGACCTTGTGTCACAACCTGACCTCGTGGGAGGGAGGGAGTAAATACTTTCTCTTTTCGCCATCTAAGATTTAGGTCAGTTGGTTCCTTCAATGGTATTTGGTTTCAAACTGTCTTGCCTAAAGATCCTGATTCCCAACGCCATTTAATCAATTCCAGATATACATTAAACCCCACTCCCTTTCTTGTCAATAAAACGATTTCCATTAGCACAGCGTCGTTAGATCTTTTTTCAAAGTGAATTTGTTAGACACAATTAATCGCATTTTTGCGGCCATAGATCGATGCACAAGCACAAAAGAATACGCCAATAATTGTAATCGCTGAGAAGAAACGAAACACTTGTGCCTCTTTCCAGATATGAATCATTATTTTTTCCCCCTATGAATATGATTAATCTTATTGAATGCGACAAAAATCGAGAGTCGTGTACAGGGTTCGGGGTAGAACATTAGTTAATATCAGCATTTGAAATCCTACTTTTTGCAGCTGTTCGAAAGGAGAAAATACATGGTTGTTAGCAAAAGGGACATCCCTAAATGCAAATTACAAATCGGGGATACCAAAATCAAACATTTAAATATCTGGGAAGTGATTTCACGGAGGATATAAACACTGATATATGAAGACGTACCGCGATGGCCAAAGATGCGTTCCAAATGCTCAGCAGAGTATTAAGAGACATAAAAAAAATCTTTTGAAACAAAGAAACTAGTACTGAACTATTACGTAATATCAGTTCTCCTATAAGGAAGTGAATGCTGGACGATCTCCTCAAAGATGAAGAAAAGACTTGCGGTAACAGAAATGTGATTCTACAGAAGGATGCTGAGGATACTATGGATCAAATATCTGAGCACTGACGAAGTTTTAGAGAAAATGGAAACAAAAAGGAAACTTATACTTAACATCAGGAAGAAAGACTTGAAAATTCTCAAGAGCATAATGAGGAAAGAGGGTTTGACAAATTTGATACTCACAGGACAGACTGAAAACCATAGGGGCAGAGGAAAAGACGGGCACATAAGCTACCTAGAGAGTAAATGGATGGCGGAACAAGGTTTAGGTGAAATAAAAAAAATACAAAATGTATTAAGAGCTGCAAGTGACAAGAAGTTGTGGAGAGTCATGATCGCCTACGTCCTGAGGGGACACAAAACCTACAGAAGAAGAATAATGAGAAATAAAATCTGGCTATTTTAATTTTGGAACCAATATTACGATAACTTAAAACGATTATTTTGTTACTTATTTTGTATATCATTATACTTATAATTATTGCCGCGTGACGCAACCTATTTAAAAAAAATACCCCGTAACTAATCAACAGTGCCTTTTTATAACCAACTGTCACTTGTATTTTTGCCAACTAAGACTCTTTACATTTTTTTGAATGGTGGATGGTGGAACAATGTTTAAGAGAGATAACAAAAAGACAAAATTTATTAAGAGCCGCAAAGGACAGGATATTTTGGAGAGCCATGATCGCCAACGTCCTGAAGGCACATGGCACATAGCTTGTATAAATGAATGGTGGAGCAGGGTTTAGATGAAATAAGAAAAAGACAACATTCACTAAGAGCTAAAAAGGACAGGAAATTGTGGAGAGCCATGATCGCCAACGTCCTGAAGGGACACGGCACATAGAAGAAGAAGAATGAATGAATTTCTGTAAGTGAATGTGGAACAAGGCTTAGAAGGAAATAGCAAAAAGAAAAATTCGCGAAGTTCTACAAAGGACAGGAAATTGTGGAGAGCCATGATCGCCAACGTCCTGAAGGGACACAACACATAGAAGAATGAGCTTGTATAAATGAATGGCAGAAGAAAGTTTAGGAGAAATAACAAAAAGACAAAATTTACTAAGACCTACAAAGGACAGAAAACTGTGGAGACCTATGATCGCCAACGCCCTGAATGGACACAGCACGTAGAAGAAGGTTATATTTGTTCATAACTCTGTTTTTGTACGTCTTCTTGCAAGTTGGGTCGATCACGAGTCTGTTGTATTGCAGTTTAGACGTTCATTCCTCCGGTCTTAGTTTCCGTAGTTTTATTCTGTTTCAGTACACAAGGTTGTCATTCCCGCAGATGGCACGAGGATATAATCTCCACTCGATAGTTACGAAACCAGTCTGGTTCTTAATACCACCAGCCGGCCTTCTTCATGGACATAGGTGTCTTCGTTGCTCCTAGAATAAATTGTTAATAAATGCTGAATCGTTTGCCGTGCGCCGCTGGACTCAACGTTTGTCGGGCTCGTTTCGACTTCCTAACGCGAACCATTTCGCTTTTTCATTCCTTTCCGATCTTGGCATTGAAATTTCCAAGAAAAATTGCGTGTTAATCAGTGCTTAATAAGACATTTTTTTCCTACATCAAAGAAACAAAAAATGAAAGAGAATAGCACAAACAGGATAGAAAAGATCTTAAAAGGTGGCTTGCAAATGTCATGCAATAGACATTATCTTCGAGTTTATGCAGGAATATTAGCATGAGAATTAACTACAACCTTCAAGGCATACAAATCTGAGCTGATAGGATTGAAAAAGTACAAACCGATATATATATTTTACAAAATAAAATACAGAACACATAATTTGCTTTCGCATCATTTAAAGGCTGTAATTTAGTCTCACTACATTACTTTGCTTATGCTATAGATTGCAAGAATTTCTATAGTGAAAGCTTGTCGATTCATATTCCTGGGCTTCTATCTATCTCTCTCTCTCTCTCTCTCTATATATATATATATATATATATATATATATATATATATATATATATATATATTAAATTACAATATAAATACGTTATAAAATCACTACAAAAATAGCCATTTTGTAAACGGAGGTGTTGAAACAAAATGGCTATTTTTGTAGTGATTTTATAACATATTTATGTTATAATTTTTAAATGAATAATTATATTTGCTCTACTCTGTTTTGAGCACTCTTTTAAAAATAGTAATTGTTGGTTATTGGAATTTATTCCGTATGCACCAATCATATACTTGGGTATATATATATATATATAGTTTATTCATATGTATGTATGTATGTATCTGAGACAATTCATATCAATCTATCTCAGTCTATTTTTTATCTCATTTTATTCATATCTATCTTACTTTCTTTTTATCTATAACAGTTTATTTATATCTATCTAGCTATCTCAATCTATTTATATCTATCTCACTTTCACGGCATAGACAAGGCTCTCTCCCTCCACCCGTTTGCTCACATATTTGTGTTTGGCGACTTTAACGCCCATCATTCCTTGTGGTTTAAGAATGCTACTACTGACCACGCAGGCATTCAAACGCTCAATTTTCCAGTCTCTCAATACCTCACGCAGATAGTTAACTTCCCCACTCGTTTTGCCTTCAACCGGGAAGGTAAAGCCTCTCTTTTCGATCTGTTTTACCTCCATCCCCGAGTCTTGAAGCGCCTCGCAACTCTGCCCTCTTGGTAACTCTGATCATGCAGTAGTATCTGTTAACATCTCCTTCAACTCCACCCCCTATAAAGAACCTCATACCACTAGAACTTCGTTCTACTATCAACGAGCTGACTGGGACGCGTTCCGTGATTTCCTCCGCGATGTCCTCTGGGATGGAGTCTTTATGCTCCCCGTCCAAGAATGTGCTTTTGAGGTCTCATCCTGGGTTAAAGCTTGAATCGATGCTTTCATCTCATCAAGGAAATATAGGGTCAAGTCGCGCTCCTCCCCCTGGTTCTCTGCTGCTTGCTCAGCCGCCATCGCCCATAGGAACCACTACTTTCACCTATACCGTAGCGACATGTCTGACTGCAATAGACGTCTCTTTGCCTCTGCCTGTAACGAATGTAAGCGTGTCCTCAACGATGCTAAGTCACTATTTGCGGCTCGGATGAAGGAGCGTATTGAATCTCGCAAATTTGGCTCCAAAGATTACTGGCGTCTCTGCAAGAGCGTATTGAACAATTGCAAACCCTCTATATCTCCTTTATTCAACCAGTTCGAAGTCCTGACCTCCTCTGCCGACAAGGCTGAATGCTTTGCTCGGAAATTTTCACCCAACTCGACGCTCGACTCTTCCGGTGTACCTATACCCGACTTCCCTCTTAGAACTGAGGCTCTTTTGAGTGGGCTACACATAACCCCGTCTCTGGTATTGGGCGCTATCTCCAATTTAGACACCAACAAGTCTAGTGATGGAGATAGGATACCAGCCATTGTCTTGAAGAAATGCGCGCCTGAACTGGCGCCCGCCCTTTCTAAACTATACAACTACTGCCTCAAGGAATCTTCTTTTCCTGACTGCTGGAAGTCCTCTTCGATCGTTCCTGTCTTCAAGAACTCCGGCGACCCCTCTGACCCTTCTAACTACCGTCCTATCAGTCTCCTACCCCTCTTCGGCAAAGTCTTCGAAGCCCTAATCAATACCGAGGTGGTTAACCACCTTACATCCCATAATCTGCTCTCAGACAAGCAATATGGCTTCCGCTTTACCCGATCTACAGCTGATGTGCTTACGGCCATCACTGAAACTGTCTACCGAGCTCTTCAAAATAACGGGGAAGCTCGTGCCGTGGCCCTAGACATCTACAAAGCATTTGATAGGGTTTGGCATGCCGGCCTTCTTCGCAAGCTCCAGGGTTATGGGATTACGGGTCGATTGTTTGACCTAATACAATCATTCCTGTCAAACCGTGAATTGAAGGTCGTTCTCAACGGATTCATCTCTAGTTCCTATCCCACGAACGCAGGTGTTCCTCAAGGCTCCATCCTAGGCCCCACTCTATTCCTTATCTACATAAATGACCTTCCTGACGCCATAACTTCCCAAGTTGGCATCTACGCGTATGACACCACAATTTATTCCTGCCTCAAAAACAAATCTAGTGTCACTGACAAAACTAACCTGGCTGTGTGTCTCGAAAAGGACCTCCAATCGATTGTGAACTGGGGCATGAATTGGCTGGTTAACTTTAATGCCTCAAAAACAAAACTGCTCTCTATTAATCACCACAGAGATCCTTCCTTGCCCTCCATTAGAAAGTCTGACGCTCAACTTCTCGAGAGCAACTCTCTGCGGCTTCTCGGTCTCACGTTGACTGCTGACCTGAGATGGAACAAATACATTGAGTCAATTGCCTCGTCCACCGCAAGGAAAGTTGGCTCCCTGTGCCGCGCCAGGAAATTTTTCTCCCCGGAATCGATCCTCCAGATCTACAAATCAACCATTCGCCCTTGCATGGAGTATTGTTGCCATATATGGTCTGGTGCCCCTTCTGTTTGCCTCGGGGTTCTTGATAGGCTCCAGAGGCGGATATGCAATATAATTGACCCTGCTCTGACATCTCGTCTACAGTCACTTTCTCACAGACGCGCTGACGCCTCTCCCTGTCTGTTCTACAAATACTTTCATGGCAATTGCTCCGAGGAGCTGCATTCGTTGGTTCCCAGACTTCATGCGTTCAAGCGCCCTACGAGGCTGGCATCCCGCTCTCACCCCTTCACTGTCGAAACTTTTAAATGTAGCCGTCTCTTCTACTCTAATAGCTTCATGTCTCGCACCTCTCGCCTGTGGAACTCCCTTCCCTATTCCAGTTTCCCTGAGAGCTATAATTTCCAGCTATTCAAGTGTAATGTCAATCGACATCTCCAGTTGCCTTGATCTATCCACTACCCTTCTCCTCACACCCTCTTCTATCACTTCTATCTGATCTCGCTCTATATTTTCTGTAACGCCTTGCGTCCTAAACGGTGTGAAATAATTATGCGCAGCCTACAAAATGTCTATTATTTCGGGCAAATAGTTCCATGTCCATTTATCACAGGATTGTGACCTTTGACATCGGGGTTTCTTGTTACTTACATTGGAATCCTGTGTTGTCCAGAGCGCTATAAAAGTTATCACTTTCTCAGTGCTCTGAACTAGTGGTGCGTATACAACAGTCAGCCTAAGGAACATTCCTCCCAATTTAACTAAAACAATATTCTGCCTCCGAGTTGACAGTATCCAAGAAAACATTAATTCATGCTCCTATCTTTCCGTTTTCCCGTTTATCACTGCCTGCATGTATCACCCTGAATGTGTTGCTGACGAAATCCCCTTTACTTGCCCGCCTAGTTTCGCATACGCAGGCAATATTAATATTTGATCTATTCATTTCTTGCTTGATATGTTATAGGTGACAACATTGGCGTCTCGTCCTTACACAACATGTTCTTATTACGACTTCATATTTTTTCTTTCTTTTTCTTTTTTTTTTTTTTTTTGTGAACAATCGCTGGGTAACGTTCCGGTGAGATCTGTCGCCCATGTCTATGCCTACCGGGCGAGGAATCATTCCTAAGGATATTAGACCGACACAAAATGACATAAAAAGAGTGATGCCGACAAAGACAGACGTAAAAAGTAAGACCGACACAGACAGGTGTAAAGAAACAGAGACTGACAGAGGCTGACTTAAAGAAACACAGGTAGATGTAAAAAGACCAAGACTGACACAGATAGACGTAAAGAGAGTGAAACCTACAAAGCCACACGTAAGGAGACCATTTCTGATACAGACTGTAGTACAGAGACCGTGACAGTCTGAAATAAAGAGACCGAAAAAGACTGAACAAAAAGAGACCGAGACCGACAGAGAATGACGTAAAGCGCACAGAGACAGACAGAATGTAATGTAAAGATACCAAACCCGAGACAGGCTGACACAAAGACACCGAGGCCGATACAGACGGACGTAAAGAGGCCGAGACCCACGCAAACTGAGGTAAAGAGGCCGAGACCCACACAGACTGACGTAAAGCAGCCGAGACCGACACAGAATGACGTAAAGATACAGAGACCGAGACAGGCTGACTAAAAGACAACCGAGGTCGACACAGACAGACGTAAAAAGGCCGAGACCCACACAGACTGAGGTAAAGAGGCCGAGACCCACATAGACTGACGTAAAGTGGCCGAGACCCACAGAATCTGACGTAAAGATACCGAGATCGAGACAGTCTGACTCAAAGACACCGAGGCCGACACATACAGACGTAAAAAGGCCGAGACTCACACAGACTGAGGTAAAGAGGTCGAGACCGATACAGACTGACGTAAAGCAGTCGAGACCGACAGAGAATGACATAAAGCGTTCTAGTCTGACTGAGATTGATAGAAAGACACCGAGATCAACACAGACTGATGCAAAGAGACCGAGCCTGGCACAAAATGACGTAAAGGGTTCAAGACTGACACAGAATGACGTGAAGAGACCAAGTCCGATACATAGTAACGTAAAGTGAGTGAGGCCGATTCAGAAAGACGTAAACAGACTGAGACCGACAAAGCCAGTTGTAAAACAGAAATAGAGTTGGAAGTAAAGAAACCAAAACAGAGAGGCGGAAAGTAATTGAGACGGACACAGGCAGACGTAAAGTGATTGAGGCCGACCCAGACAGGCGTAAAAGTACCAAGAGCAACACAGGTTGACGCAAATAGGCTGAGAACCACACTAATTGATGTAAAGAGCCCAAGACTGTCACAGACAAATCAAAAGAGACCGTGACCGAGACAACCGGACGTAGAAATCCCGAGGCAATCACAGTTAGATGTAAAGAGGCCAGGATATACAGACAGATAGATATTAACACATTTAGATATAAACGGACTGAGGTAAATGGCTAGATAGATTTAAAGAGAAGGAGATAAATGGACATATATATATATATATATATATATATATATATATATATAGAGAGAGAGAGAGAGAGAGAAATAGAACTAGATATATCGAGAGATAGCAAGAAAGCGCTCGAACTAGATAGATAAAAACAGGACGAGATAGTTACAAACAGAAGATAGCTATATAGCTATATATGTATATACATATATATATATATATATATATATATGAACGGACTGAGATAGATAGATATCAACAGACTGAGATAGATAGATAGATAGATAGATAGATAGATAGATAGAAACAGAACGGGATAGATAGGTAGATAGATAGAAAGAAAGAAACAAACAAACAAAGGAAGAACATTAGAGAGATAGATATATAGATATAAACAGAAGGAGATGTATAGATAGCAAGAGACGGCACATTCTCAACAATCAGCAGAGTTTTATCTGCTTGTTATTTCCGCAAAAATAAACCTACCTTCCACTTATCTCGAGAGAGCAAATCTGGTATTTACCTGAAAGGGAACCATTTCAGACTGAAGAAAAGGCATCATATATGGCAGACCGATTAAAAAAGAGACGAAACATTTTTGAAAATCGCAATATAATTCATGAAATATTTTAAAATCAATTAGTCGTAATTTCTCAAGTTAATTGAAGTTGTCATTTCTGAACCTGCGACTCGTCATGATCGCATTTCTGGATCTCACCCACCTGGAATAAGCTATAAAATTAACCTGCTGAAAGAATTTGTAAGATAGTTGGAAAGTGGGTAGAAAATTGTCTGGAAAAATGGTTTCCGATTTCTAAAGTGACAATAATATCTTATGCATTCCTGTAAATGCCAAAGACACGCATCTCTTTTACGAAAACAAAGAACTGATTTGACAGGTAATAATTGACAGGTAATAATTGACAGGTAGTAATTAAGTTGAAGAGCGATTCTCCTGAAAGTTTTTTTTTTTTTTTTTTGAGAAGATCCATTTAAAAGTATTATAGTGAATGTCAGTCATCGACTATTAAACTTGTTGGAGGATGCATATTGATAGTGGACGCTCTCTCTCTCTCTCTCTCTATTAATGTGTTTTTTATGACGAAATGCCAAAAAAATACTTGAATAGGAAAATTAGAAGGGTATTCTGCTTGGATTTGTTGTCTTCTGACAAGTCAGTGGAATTTGACATTCTACGAGACCCAATAAAATGGATAGACATAAAGATATAGATATACAAATATAGATAGATAAATAGATAGATAAATAAATAAATAGATTCATAATTAAATAGATAGATAGATAGATATGAACAGACTGAGATAGATAGATAGATAGATAGATAGATAGATAGATAGATAGATAGATATGAACAGACTGAGATAGATAGATAGATACATACATACATACATCGATAGATAGATAGATAGATAGATAGATAGATAGATAGATAGATAGATAAAGAACAGACTGAGATAGATAGATAGATAGATAGATAGATAGATAGATAGATAGATTCAATAGATACATATAGATAGATAGATAGATAGATAGATAGATAGATAGATAGATAGATAGATAGATAGATATGAACAGATAATAGATAGATAGATAATAGATAGATACGATAGATAGATAGATAGATAAAACAGACTGGTAGATAGATAGATAGATAGATAGATAGATAGATAGATAGATAAATAGATACATACATACATAGATAGATACATACATACATACATACATACATACATACATACATCGATAGATAGATAGATAGATAGATAGATAAAGAACAGACTGAGATAGATAGATAGATAGATAGATAGATAGATAGATAGATAGATAGATAGATAGATAGATAGATAATTAAATAGATAGATAGACAGATACATACATACATACATACATAGATAGATAGATAGATAGATAGATAGATAGATAGATAGATAGATTAAATAGAAGATAGATACTGATGATAGATAGATAGATAGAAAGATAGATAGATAAATAGATTCATAATTAGATAGATAGATAGATAGATAGATAGATAGATAGATAGATAGATAGACTCTTTCTCTGACGGGTGTTTTTTGCATTCTACATATTCTATCCTGATGGATATGTTGTAGAATGAAAACTGACATTCTACAGGAACCACCAAAATCTGGCTGACAGAAAACGATTTTGAAATTTTCTTCTGATATGTAGCGGATATGAAATTAATACAAAACATTTGTTGCCTCCTTACAATGAAAACGAACATTTTCTCAGATTTTGTAAAAGACCACCCAAGAACTGTTGGATATTTTGTCTGAAACTTCATGACTCAGTGGCAACAAAGACTGATTATATATACAAAATATTTTGATTATTTCTTTGATTTTCTTTGTTTAAAAGCATATCAACACCTTATGGGTCATTTAATTTTCTTGGGATCATTAGCAATTTCTTTTACACAAATGTATTGCTGGTAAAAATTACCAGCAATGCATGAAAAAAAATGTAAATATATTTTATTTTCGAAAAATGTATTGCTGCTAACTTTTTTAATGAAAATGTATATTTTCTTTCTTAAAAATCTATTGTTGGTATTAATATTTTATTTTATTAATTAATTTATTTATTTACTTTTTGCAAAAATGTATTGCTAGCAATATTTTTCAATTTTTTACAAAAATATATTGCGGATAATTTTTTTGCTACAAGAATCCATTCCTGGACATTTTTACTGCAAAAATCTATTTTTATACTTTCATATTGTTTTGAGCACAGTTTGATGATTACCTATTTGTCCTTAATGATTTGACCCTAACGAGTACTACCACCCCAGGTCGGGGTAAACTTGGAACCAACAGAAATTAAGAAGTGGTTCCATGCTCCTCAAAACCTCAAAATATTATGTACATGGCTATGTTTCTATTAAAAAAACATTTCTTAGAAAAACATAGCAATGTACATAATATTAGACAGATGTTTTACAATTTTCGTCTTTATTTTCACCAGAAATTAAAGCAAATATTCGAACATCAGAACGGCACATAATCAGACATAATAGACATTCATTGTCTGTTATATTTAATAATATATTTTTAAATAATGACCTGCTGCCCCAATACGCTACATATATATCTATATCTATATATGTAGCGACATATATATATATATATATATATATATATATATATATATATATATATATATAGGACATCTAACAGAGCTGTTTAACAAGTATAATATTGGAGGAATCGAGATTTTTCTCATACAGTCTCAGTTACAGAGGATCGGTCATGTCTTGAAAATGTCTGATGACAGGATACCCAAGATCCTAATGTACAGCCAGTTAGATCAGGGCTACAAGAATGTATGATGCCCATGGCTTAGAAAGACAAGCTGTCAGCTGTCAATATACCACATAACGCCGTTGAGCACTTAGCCTTGGAGCGGGTAGAATGGAGATCAACGTGTTTTAGTGGACTCAGCAGCTTTCAATCTGCTTGTCTGAATCATCTTCAAGAAGCGAGAGCAAGATCTAAAAGGTCAGCCAAACTAACAGTGATCTCATCTCACAATCCACGATCTTGCTCCATATGTGGCCTCCTTTTTAAATCACTAGCGGGTCTTAAATGCCACTTAAGGTTATCGCACAAAATGTCATAACTGAATCAACTAAGCTGTCAGATCCTCATACACCAAAACCGACGGGAAAGTCCATCACACACACACACACACACACACACACACACACACACACACACACACATATATATATATATATATATATATATATATATATATATATATATATATAAAACAACAAAAAAGTTGCAAATTGTAAAATAATAATGTTTTTTATGAAAGTATTTATATTTTTTTATATGCAGTTTTGATATTTCAGATCGACCTCGATCATTTCAGTTATTTCTGAAGAAAGATCGAGGTCGATCTGAAATATCAAAACTACATATAAAATATGAATAAATACTTTCATAAAAAGCATTATGATTTTTTAATTTGCAAATTTTTAGTTGTTTTTCTATATATACATATTAAGAAAGTATACGTGGCTTCTCATTATCATATATATATATATATATATATATATATATATATATATATATATATATATATATAAAAGGCTCAATCACTAATATTTTGTGGTTATAATTTATTGCATTGAATCGTAATCACGATCCAATTCATCAAACCTACAAAATCAAAAAGAAATCGGAAAATATAACTCCGTGATTTCTTATAGAAAATTTTTGTGAGAGTGTATGTCTGGGAGCGGGGAACAAATGTGAGAGGGAAATGTATGAACGCTCAAGAGAGGGGTGTAACAGAAATTATAATCATGGAATATTAGCGTTTCAGCCTTTTATATTATATTTTTACTCCGTCCTGGTCATTGAGTTCTACCTGGATTCTATCCTCTTGGGAATTTGTGTATATATATATATATATATATATATATATATATATATATATATATATATATATATATATATTTGTATATATATATATATATATATATATATATATATATAATTTATATATATATATATATATATATATATATATATATATATATATATATATATATATATATATATATATATATATATATATATTGAATTTGATATATTATATATATATATATATTGATATTTTGTATATATATATATATATATATATATATATATATATATATATATATATATATTGAATTTGTATATATATATATATATATATATATATGAATTTGTATATATATATATATATATATATATATATTGAATTTAATATTATATATATATATATATATATATATATATATATATATATATATATATATATATATATATATATATATATATATATATATATATATATATAATTTGTTTTAGTTCTTAACAAAGGTCACCACAAAAACGGATAATTCCATTTTATCAAATACGCAATAAGGGTAAAAAATCAAGATATTTCAGAATCTTTATTTTTTAATTTGTTAATGACGTAATTGGATACTACTTTTGTATTTTTAACACATTTAATAGTTTATAGGCCTAGTAAAACATACAAACTTACAAATCAACAAAACTACTTGCATTTATATTTAGAATAATTAGAAGCATCAACAACAAAGAATGGTCATATAAAGAAAACGAATGATGAATATTTTGCATATTATACAAAATAAATGGTATCCAGGGTTATACGATAAACTACATCTGCGTCTTGGGTAAGACAATAAACTTCGTCCAACAACAAGGCATCTGATCTGGAGGTTTTGAGGAGCGTGGAACCATCTCTTAATTAATGTCTACTCAGGTCTACCCTGAGCCGGGGTGGTAGCACCTGTTACGGTTCCCAGCTATGGGCAAATAGTTGACCCCCCAAAAAACACTATGAAAGCGTAAAAATAGGTTTTAATACCAGCAATAAATTTTTCTTAAAATTATTACTAGTAATGAATTTTTGTCGGCATTAAATAACCCATTGAGTTTGATATGCCGTAAAATAAAACAAACCAAACCATACAAAATAAATGTAAGCTGAGGTTTCTCGTTTTTATAGACGTCATAAAGAACTTGGATGTACTTGTTTGCTCGTTTTGCACACTGATTTGTTCTGGGAATTTTCAGTCTCGATGGTTCTGGATTCCAAAACTTTTTCACAGAGTTTAACGCTTTTTGTGAGCCTTCAATGTGCTATATAGCTTCTGATAATCATCTGCATTATAGATTTGGTCAATCAACCAATGATCCGCCCATCTGTAAGAGATGAATCTAGAAATTTCTAGTAGCAAAGTTCTTCTCTCTCGTAGAAGAATAAATGCCAAAAGAGCTAGTATTGCCATAGAATTCCATCTGGCATCAAGTTAGGAATTCTTTCAATCTTCTCTACAGGAAATATTCCAGTTTCTTCGAAAAAGCTGAGAACTCGAGTTAAATGAAATAGAAACTCCATATCATCACGTCATCCGAATCATTCAGTAATCTCTTTTTTACCATTCTTGAAATTCTTCTTAAGCTCTTTGTAGTTATTTGCAAGTTCACAGAATAATGGATATTGAATATTGGGTGACGTGTTGTTTCCTCCAAATTCGTCATTCATTACTACACAAAGAATTCGGTCAAGAGCACGATGTTGACGGCCAATGAATTGTGGTCTTCAAGTTTCTTTTGAGCAAATATTCTTTGTAACTGAATGAAAATTCCTTTCCTGCTTCCAGTGTTCATAATTGTAGTGTCTGCAACAATCATCTTTATGCTCTTGTATTCTTCCAGATTACGGCTCGAACTGAGGAATCGGGGAGCCGAGTTCGATTTCTATTCGGATCCATTACATTCCCCTACATGCTAATACCCTTGGGAAAGGTATGAATCATCTCTTTCTCTCCCCAACTACGGGTAAGTAGCAGAACACTATAACCTTAGGTGGCAACCGATCTAGGAGAAGTAAAAATTCAAAACTGGCCTGGGGAGGATTGGGCTCCCTCAGGTTATCTTGCCTAAGAAGCACCACTTCTAATGTGGCTACAGTACAAATGGTGGCCACGGGTGGCGAGATAAAAACCAAGAACATTTATTATGCCATTGACAACAGTATTAGCTACTAATTTAATTCTGATTACTAATTAATTAAGTACTAATTTCAAATTACTAATTTAATTCGCTTTTCTGTTTGGTAGATGTAATGCTACTAGTTTAATTTTCATTCATCAAAACAAGCACTTGATATTATTGGTCATCAATTTGTTTACCTTTAAAATGCAATGACCAATTTTCTAAGTGTAGTTTTTCCTTCGTTTGTTCTTCATGTCTGATGTTTAATAGTAAAGTGATTTTCCAAGCGTACCTTAGATGTGGCACAGGGCCGAATATATATATATATATATATATATATATATATATATATATATATATATAGAATAGCGGAACACTTCATACCCCTGTCACATCTATCTATCGCCAGTTTCATGCCCAGGAAACTTTTCACTTTCCAGCGTTCTTTCCTTAGCTTCTCAAATATATATATATATATATATATATATATATATATATATATATATAGTGTGCTATATTTATTTTTCCTTTTTCTATATATATATATATATATATATATATATAGTGTGTGTGCTATATTTACTGGATCAAGTGCTCAATATCAGAGATAGAGCGTATGTAAATATAAATATGAAATATACATATAAAAGTGAACATTGAAGTCAACACTCATTGAAGTCAGGCCACCTGACGATTGCGTCTAGCATGAAACAGCCTGTCGACTCTGAGTGCTGACTTCAATGTCTACTTTTATATTGAAATATATATATATACATATATATATTTAATGAAAAACAAACCACTTTAAGGTACCATTACAATAATTTATTTCACCAAAATCCTTTTTAAAGGATTTCGGATCATCAGGTAAACACTTCCAACAATTGAATTTTGGTGAAATAAATTATTGTAATGGTACCTTAAAGTGGTTTGTTTTTCATTAAATATTAGCTCTGTTCTTCACATTGAGCTCTCAGGATTTCATCCTCCTTGGATTTACCAATTCGGTTTACCAAGTTCTTTATAACTTATATATATATATATATATATATATATATATATATATATATATATATATATATGATATTTATTTAAAAATTATAGCATAAGCATGTTATAACATCACTACAAAAATACTATTTTGTTTCAGCACTACTGGGGACTTGTCAACTGATGGTGTTGATTGCAAAAGATAAAATAAAAATGTTATGCTTAAGTTTTTAAATAAATAATATTCGTTCTACTTTGTATTGAGCACTTTTAAAAAATAATGGTTTTGTTTATTGTACTTCTATTCCATTTATACCAACCATGTATTCATATATATATATATATATATATATATATATATATATATATATATATATAAAATATGGATATAGATCCGACAGTATGAAGAAAAAAAATGCGAAAAAACAAAACAAAAATCCTAATATGCAATTATGCTGTTTTAATGTTAATATAATGTCAACGTCGGATGTTTCGGTCTTATAGGACATTGTCAGGACATATTCATAAAACATAGAACATTAGACCAATCCAATTGATCTTGCTCTTATGGCCATCATCTTTTTCATGTTTAATTGAATATGGTCTAATGTTAAATTATGTTTTATGAATATGTCCTGAAGATGTTCTGTTAGATCGAAACGTCCGACGTTGACATTATATTAACATTAAAACAGCATAATTGCATATTAGGATTTTTGTTTGTTTTTTCCGTATATTTTTCTTCATATATATATATATATATATATATTGGTAGTGGAGAGAAGAAGAAAAAAAAACTTCTCAAGTTTGGAATCTGCCTCACATTTCAATCTTTTGGCTTCAAATCTTCAGCAATTAAGTTTCACACCCACCTTAGTTAACATAATTTTGGTCCATCAAAAGTCTCTGTTTGGTGCAGAGTATTTATTTTTCATCTCCATCTTCACCCTCAATGCTAGCTTAGTTTCTCTAAAGCGATGAGTCATATTTCCTCTTGAGAGCTTATCACAGAATTTTGCACTTAGGCTAATATCGCTATCGGATGCTGGCAATAAGAGATCGAGTGTCTTTTGGAATGGGTTGTTCCTCCAACAAGCTGTTGAGAGAAACATTTAACACTTGATGGTGGAACACTTTACACTCCTGTCACATCTATCTATCATCAATTTCATACCCAGCAAACTTTTTACCTTCCAGCTTTCTAACCTCAACATCTGAATGTCCTGTGGCAACGAGATGTTCACGGGCAAGAGCTGGGTAAATACATAAACGGCTTGGATACCTTGGCATAATCACAAATTTCATCGGTATTACCCCATGCAAGGCAGTAAAGCCGCTAATACACAAGGTGTGTGGAAGAATTTGAAACAGAAACATTAATAATAAGCGAGAAGAAAAAGATTAATCAGGAAGACAGTAGATAGCGATTGACATTGCGTTTAAATTTTTCCAGATCGGAATTGGCTAGAAAGCATGTATCCGGAAGGGAGTTCCACAAGCGAGAGGTACGTGAAAATAAAATAGAATTTACGGTTACATCTAGCCAGCTCAAGTCTAAATTGATGAGATCTCGACGCCAAATTCAAAAACTCTAGGTAAAATCAGTGAAGAGATCAATCGAACATTTAACATGAAGTATTTACAGAAAAGGCATAGAGAGGCAATTTAACGGTGGTGAGAAAATGACTGAAACCGAGCCGCCAGATCAGGACCAATAATATTGCTGATTCTTCTTTGGATTTTAAGGAGCTCAAGGTAACTAGCAGGGGCACTGGACCATAGGTGGCAGCAATATTCTAATCATGGAGGAATGGTAGACTTATAGAGATCAACTCGCACACAACAGAAACGGGTTGAACTACAAATCCTTTCCGAGACCTAAAAGTCACTTAATGAAGAAATTGTTGATATATATATATATATATATATATATATATATATATATATATATATATATATATATATAGAGAGAGAGAGAGAGAGAGAGAGAGAGAGAAAGGAGGAGGTACGGTGGAGTAATAGATAACGGCTTGGATTGAGGAATCGCAGAACCGAGTTCGAATTCCAGTCGAATCCATTACATTCACTTACATGCTAATACCCTTGGGAAAGGTATGAATCCTCTTCTTCTCCCTCCAGCTATAGGTAAATAGCAGGACAGACTGGGGTCTATAGCCTTGGATGCCAACTGGGCTAGGAGAAGGACAACTCTGAATTCAAAACCTGCGGAGTGCACCAGGTCTCTGTATTCGTCCCATCAAAAAGTGTGGATGGTCCTGCACGAAGCCTTCAACACTATAATCAAATCTCATGTGCCGGTGTCGGGCTGTTGGTTTCCTGGGAACTGATCTGTTTGACCCTCATACGTCGAATCTCGACAGGAGAGTCGACTGTATATATATATTTAAACCTAGAGAGCCAGACAAACCTACCAAAGTTTCACCTAAGCGGATCGTCAGGGAAGGCTATAGTTATTTAGTTATTTTGCGTACTCGCATCGGGTTTTTTTTTCTTTGGGCCTTGGGCTATTATGCTGCACGATTATTTTCGGCTAACGTACATGTTCTTGGTTCTTTCGTTTTTTATACCTTTTTTTTCCCTTTGGTTTGATTATTCGCAAATCAAGGTTTTCCGAGCGAGTATAGTTTCTAAGATTTATATATATATATATATATATATATATATATATATATATATATATATATATATATATATATATTCTCATTTACAGCTCATCAGTGTGATTGACATCCGATTGCCTCAAGCCGGCTGATTTGGTATAAGTCGGAATCTCTACCCATATATATATATATATATATATATATATATATATATATATATATATATATATATATATATGAAATGTGGAATTGTAATTATTTATACTATTCAAATCGTTTGGTCTGTTATCCACATGTTTCTCGTCATATTCACGACGTTTCGGCCATTGTACGTACCGGCCTTCTTCAGATGATTAGATTAGAATTTTGAACCGAACCCTCTATTTCGTCCATCATGGTAGAATGTTCTAGTTCCACGTACACTGCCTCTTTGTGAAATCTCAGTTTCAGTTATTTCCCTTTAAATCAACTCCCAAAGTTTTTGTTCACCTCTGCTGTGGCCAGGTATTAAACTCACAACTCTTTAGCTGAAGTCACTGAGTTACTTCAACCAACGCTTTTATTCAGTGGGCCATGTGCCCTTGAGGATATAAATATATCACCAAAGAATCTTTGAGCAAGTGAAATCTGAGAATTTTGCCTAAGATAACCCTTCAATGTCTGTCTATATTTCTGAGATGTGGTATTATGATTATTTACATTGTTCGGTCTGTTATCCTCATCTTCGTTGCCATAAAGGGCTCGGTTCGAAATTTTAATCACCTGAAGAAGGCCGGAGCCTACAACGACTGAAACGTTGTGAATATAGCAATGAAGATAACAGTCCGAATATTATAAATAATATAAAAATAACCCTTCACTGGACATTGTGGGCTGGCGATACAGATTCACAAACAAAGAACTGTACCAAACAACGGAAACCACATCACTTGAGGACTATCAACAGCAGCAACAAATAAAATGGATGACACATGTTACTTGAAGAAATGATGACTTAATGAAGATTTCGACGTTTCACGTTACTTAATAAAAAATTAGTAAGGCGCGAGCGATAACAGTTACTGACTTGAAAATATTTTTCCTGAAAGATTGTTTTACAAGAAATATTTTGCAAACTTCTAAACGAATGCAGTATGAATGCCAAATATTTCCTTATAATACTACCGTTACCCATTATCGTTCGTACCGATCTGTCTCTTGAGATCTCCTATTATTAGTAGTATTAACAGCAATAAAAATCTTGTCGGCATTAAATAACCCATTGAAGTTGATATACCGTAAAACAAACCAAACCAAACTAAACCGTTATCATTCATACTGATCTGTCTTTTGACATCTCCTATTATTATTATTGTTATTATTATTATTTTTATTAGTAGCAATAAAAATCTTGTCGGCATTAAATAACCCACTGAGGTTGATATACCGTAAAACAAAACAAACCATTATCATTCATACTGATCTGTCTTTTGATATCTACCTACATTCAATTAATTAATAAAAGTTTTTTGTTTTTGTTTTTCTTATTTCTTACTCAATCTTTAGCCGACGCAAGAGTTACACATCGAAATTCTCATTCGGTTAACCAAATAAGTCACGTGAACATTGCTGCCATTTTTGTGTCTTCAATTAAACGAACAAGGCGAAAATGTTCTTTCATTAAAGTTATCTTCAACTGACAAATGTTTAAAACAATATATTCTTATTTCGCAATAATACAAACGACACTTGGCTATAAAAAAAAAAAAAAAAGACACTGTTGGTTAGTAGTTATTTTGCGTCACGTGGCAATAATTCTAAGTGTAATGGTGCATTAAAATAAGTAACCAAGTAATCTTTTTAAGTTTTCAGAATATAGGTGCCAAAATAAAATATCCAGATTTTTTACTTGCTATACTTATGATTCTCCTTCATTATGTACCGAACGTAGGCGATCATGGTTCTCCACAACTTCCTGTCTCTTAATAAATTTCCTTTTAGAATAAATCTTTGGATTTCAGTGTCACACTTTCCGTCCTCTGTTAAAACACTTATATTTAAATTTTTGTACTTGTTTGATTTTGGTACCTCTGATTTGTAATTCGAACTCTGGGCTCAACCTTTTGCTAATAGTGATCTTAGAATTATTTCTATTAATCGCGTTACTTAGAATGATTACTTCGCTACTTATGTAAAGGTACAATAAAAGCTGACAATAATATAGCGATTTTCTAAGCGTTGCTTTGAAGTGGCACAAGGCCGAAAGTATGGAGCACCCAATGAGGATCGAGCCCAAAACTCAGTCGCTACTGAGCTAACGAAACAAGCATGCTAACTGTTGCACCACGTCGAAGCGTCCCAGTTGATATCAATATAATTAACAGACGGCTATAAAAAGGCACTGTTGATTATATACAGCACATTTGTTTAAATAATGCACTGACTATTGTTTACGTCATGTGACAATAATTGTAAGTAAAATGATGCACTAAAATAAGTAACCAAATATTCATTTTAAGTTGTTATCTACTTCCCTCTTGATGACTTTTGTTCTTGTTAACCTTCTAGGGTCAGTTTAAACTGATAACTTTCCTTTTTCCTTATATTCCAGTTATTTTAATTTTTTTTTTATTTCAGATGAAAACTTGGAAATTTTGTAAAATATTTTAGTGAAATTTTCGCTCTCCAAAAATTATAATTTATATGAAAGGAAAATGTGTCAGTTTAAACTGATACCAGGAGGATGAGGGTTAATAAAATAACAAATTATTTTAATTAACCGTCATACTTGGAATGATTACTTCACTACTTATATAAATGTAAAAGCAATCTGAGTTGGCAATAATATAAGTGACGGGTGGCTAAAAAAGGGCACTGTTGATTACGTACGGTTAATTTCTCTAAATAATGCACTGACTACTGTTTGCGTCACATGGCAATAAATGTAAGTAAAGCGATGCACTAAAATAAGTAACCAAGTAATCATTTTAAGTTCACTGAATATCGGGGCTTTGTGTGAGAAAAGAGACTTTTGTCATAGTGTAACACTATTTTTTTTTACTGGAAATCATAAAAAAATTGTTAAATAGAAGTAATATTATAAGTGTGGATGCATGGTCGACTTAAAGATATGTAAGATAGATTTAGGAAAGAACAAAATGTCTAAAACAGCACAATGAACAGACTTTCTTATCAGCTGACCTAGCAATGACTTCAATACATTATTTCCGCTTCATGTCAACCGAGAAGGTACTTCTGGAGGTTACCATCTGCCATTCTGTTGCAAACGTGATTAATATAGATCAGCATTGTGGATATAAACGTAAGACTTGCAAATTCAGGATATTTCCTAGAAATGGTTACCGTTTGTTTGACTGCACTAAACGAACTGAATTTTCTCCTAACTGCGCAGACAGATGTTACAATAATATTGCAAATATACATTTACATTCCAGTTTTTATCTTATACATATCGTTAACATGAAATGGCTTAGATAGGTACGTATTGCTCTTCACTTCTTATTTGTTTATTTTCTGATATATATATATATATATATATATATATATATATATATATATATATATCAGATACCGGTCTTCTTCAAATCTTCTAATGTGCGTGGGACTTTTATTTGCTGTGTCTATCATATCGTTTTATATATCAAATTTAAATGCACAGAAAGGTATCGATTGACTGAGACAGATAGATATTAACAAACTGTGTCTGTCTATCTATTTGCGCCTCTGTCAGTCTATATTTTTGTCTGTCTGTCTGTCTATCTTTTTATCTGTCTGTCTATCTCTTTGGTTTATCTGTCTGTCTGTCTATTTATCTGTATGTCTATTTATCTTTCAGTCTGCAAGTCTATTCATCTATCTCTCTGCCTGATCAATCTGCCTGTCTTATCTATCTATCTATCTATCTATCTATCTATCTATCTATCTATCTATGTGTCTGTCTGGTTTATCTATCTGTCTCTCTGTCTATATATCATCTGTATTTTTGTCTGGTCTATATATTTGTCTGACTGTCTGGTCTATATATCTATCTAAATGTCTCCCTGGTCTGTCTGTCTGTCTATCTATCTATCGACATATAAAAGTGAATACTGAACTCCACCCAGAGACTAAACACAATCATCAGGCCACCAGGTGGCCTGATGATTGCGCTTAGCATGAAACAGTCTGTCACCTCTGAGTGTTGACTTCAATGTTTACTTGTATATATACATACGCTCTATCTCTGATATTGAGCATTTTATTCCAGAAATATGGCATACCTTAAAACTATATTTCTTCATATCTATCTATCTATCTATCTATCTATCTATCTATCTATCTATCTATCTATCTATCTATCTATCTATCTATCTATCTATCTCATTCTGTTTCTATCTATCTATCTATCTATCTATCTGGTCTATATGTTTATTTGTATGTCTATCTGTGTGTATGTCTGTCTGCCTGTCTGTCTATGCGTTTGTGCGTCTGTCTGTTTATTTACTTGTGTTTCCGCTGTCTATCTATCTATCTATCTATCTATCTATAAATAGATTCTTTAATATTATTATTTAATCGATCGATTAACAGATTATTTATTTCTAATACCGGCAAATTAATTTCAGATATGTTATAGATAGAAAGATAGATAGATAGATAGATATGAGCAGACTGGGATAGATAGATATGAGCAGACTGAGATAGATAGATAGATAGATAGATAGATAGATAGATAGATAGATAGATAGATATGAGCAGACTGTGATAGATAGATATGAGCAGACTGAGGTAGATAGATAGATAGATAGATAGATAGATAGATAGATAGATAGATAGATAGATATGAGCAGACTGTGATAGATAGATAGATAGATAGATAGATAGATAGATAGATAGATAGATAGATAGATAGATGTGTGTGTATGTGTGCGTGTACATTTATAACATATATTGCGTTAAACGTTATTAGTAGTAATTACTCGTATTTTATACTGATGCCCGATTTTTATTTTTAATTTAAAGCTCTATATTTTATCTATGAACCTCTGCATTCAAAAATCCTAATAAAGAAAATTTGCTCTCTTTGACAGGTAACAAACCTGTTTCTCACTTTGCAGAAATAACCAATATTTGATGTAGTGTGCCTTAACACTCATCTATAAAGAGCAACAATGATCAGTAACTTTTGATAAATACTACCTTTATCTTAATTTCATTTTTCTTTACATCGCAATTATTCAGGCCATAATTCTATATTGATTTAATTTTTTGCGGCTTATCAACCCTTTGTGGGTTATTTAAAGCTGAAACATATTTTGTATTGTAGGAGGTTACTTGCAATACTCGATGTTCCCAAGCGGGTCCCAGTCTAAATACCCTAACCGGGCTTAACGCGCAAACGAGAACCGGTGTTTTCAGCGTGAATAGATCGTAAGCCCAGAATTCTACAACCATTGCTCCACCAAACGTAGATAAGAAATAAAGAGCCACCTCTTAGTAAGACTTGAACCCGAAGCATTTGCAACGCGATCAAGATCACGTGTCACGTAAAATTTTAGAATTGAAGAGACATCGCATGTACTGCATCTGTTGCCTCAGTTGGTGTGCCTAGGACAAGATAAGCTAACGGTATATATCCCATTCTGTATGATTCTGAATTCAAAGTCGTCCTCCTCCTAAAGTCGTTTCCAGTCAAGGCTAGAAAACTCAGTCTTCCCTGCAGTTTTACACGTAGAAGGAAAATGGATTTATGACTTTCCTAAAGGCTTTAGTGCAAAGTGGACGTTTCGTTCAGTATTTGAACCCGGCACGTCAATTTCACCTTCCGTCCCAGCAACCTTTACACTACCTGTACCTCCAGCTGCACATTCAACTTAAAATGATAGCTGCTCTTACCGGTTAGACTACAAGAGTTACATGTGAGATTAATCGATGTTGCATAATTTACAAACACGCAAACAGATGAGCAAATAAGATTGGAAGGGATAAAGGAGAGAATTAGAAAGACTCGGGAAAAATGTGAGAGATTAGCCGACCGTCCCTGGGTAAGACGATAAACTACATCCGACAGCAAGGCCTCTGATCAGGAGGTTTTGAGGAGCGTGGAACCATCTCTTAATTGCTGGAGTTCCCAGATCCACCCTGAGTCGGGGTGTTAGCACCTGTTTGGGTCCCAGCTATGGAAAAATAGTTAACCCTAAACTGGGTTCAAAACAATATGGAAGTGTAAAAATAGGGTTTAATACATTTTTGTGAGAAATTATTACCAGAAATGAATTTTTGAAGAAAAAAGATATTACCAGCAATAAATATCTTGTCGGCATAAAATAACCCTTTTAATTTAATATGCCGTAAAACAAAACAAAACAAAGTTTAGCTGAGTCATGAGATAATGGAAAAACACAAGTGAGGAAATCTGTGTAATTTCCACGGGTCCAACTAGTAACTATTTACCAGGCTTTATTGTGTCAGGCACAAAGCCACAACAGTGATCAAAGGTATGAATCCACCGCTTCTCCCCCTATCTTTAGGTTAACTAGTAATCTATTATTATCCCCCCCGCAAAAAAAAAAAACAATTTTTATAATCTGAAAATATTTTCTGGCCTTAAATCACCTGCAAAGTGTTAATATTTGGTTTGGTTTCTTTTGTTTTACGGGATATCAACCTCAATGAGTTATTTAATGCCGACATTTTTATTGCTGGTAATATTTTGTTCTGTGAAAAATCTATTTCTGGCAATATTTTTCCTTCAAAATGTATTGTTGGTAATCATTTTTTTCAACAAAGTATTGCTGGTAATATTTTTTTCTCAAAAATGTATTGCTGGTAATATTTTTTTCAAAAATGTATTGCCGATAATATTTTTGTTTTTTCAAAAATGTATTGCTGGTAATAATTTTTTTACAAAGTATTTCTGGTATTAAAAGCTATTTTTACACTTTCATAGTGTTTTTACCCCAGTTTCGGAGTTAATTATTTGCCCATAGCTGGGGACCCTAACAGGTGCTACCACCCCTGGTCATAGTGGACCTGGGAATACCAGCAATTAATTCCACACTCCTCAAAACCTCCTGATCAGAGGCCTTGCTGCTGGATGAAGTTTATCGTCATACCCAGGACGGGCAAAATGTTAATCAACCGTAGAAAATGAACGATTCAATCCATCAAAATACTGATGAGCTACAAATGAATGTCTTTTAGATTTATTTACATTCCTTTTTTTTAATATGGGCTGGTGGCCGATTGGTTATAACATTCGCTTTCTGACCATGAGACCCGAGTTCGAATCTCACCATTTGTCAGGAAGATGACACTAATGTCATCGAACAAGATCGTGGTTCGATCCCGGCGTGCGGCACTTTTGGAACCACGGGATGACCCAAGCCTTCTAAGGGAAATTGTGTAGACGGAACACTTAGAGGCCGTCGATAGCTGTGCTAGCACGAAGCCACGGGTCTTGAGCGTGCTGGCCATGTTACGTGCTGGCCTTATCACGCTAGATAAGACGCTCTTTCCAGAAACTCTAAGTAAGCTCGGCTTAGCATAGCTGCAGTATAAACCACAGGTGGGCTCTGTAGGTTTTGAAAAAACATAAATGTGCCTGAGCGAGAGTCTACAATAGGGATTGGCTACCCCCCTCAGTAGACGGGTATCCTCGAATAAGAATGGCCAGCTATTATTATTACATTTTGTAAAAAATAGAAATTACTATATTAGTGAGGGATCAGTTTATATAATGATTGTAATATATAACTGATCCCCCACTTTATATCCAAATTATAATTTCTTGTCTGTTAATCAAATTCTAATTAGCTATGAACCCACCTAACTATGAGTTAACTAGTAATCAAAGCCATTAGTATCTCAAGAAGCAAATTCTTACAATCTAGAAATATTTTCTGCTTTAAATAACTCTCGAAAGGGTTGATAATCCGTAAAAAAACGAATGAATCAATCAAACAACAGTGAACAGGATACTCACTGACATGGTATAGCTCAGTAATGTGTTAAGGCTGGCGCTTTCCAAATAACTTAATATGTGTAAGCAACCGAGTAAATCTCCCATTTGAGAAACCCTGCATATTTTTCGTTGGGCGGTGTTTCCCCACCCAGGAAATTAGCGTGGGTGAGACATTTGTTTAGAGGAGGTTGATATCCCGAACTGGGCTTAGTTTCATTTACGCCTTGCCTTATATGTCCCCCTGTCATATGCACTTTAGAATGCACTCAAATTGTACAGCTAGAATTTCTGGATTTCCAGCTCTTATATACCTCTAACCTTCCAGTGTACTGTAAACTTGTTTTACTTTCAAATAAAATAAACATAAAAAGAAAAAAACGCCTCTGATATCAACTTGATAGACGGAAATATAGTATCACATTATTCCTCAATAATGTTTGATAAATACAGTCGAAACTCGGGTCAAGAACGCCTCTCATCTCGAAGAAATCAGTTCACGAACTGTTATGATGTTGATTTGGCGTTAGTAGAGACAAACGCCAAATAACACGTAACAATAAAAAGGGTTTTAATAGGTTTGTAAAAAGGTACAGAAATCGCCTGAGTAGTCAATAACTAGCTCAGCTAAGAACTTCTCAGTCTATCTGTCTTAGTATTTATCGATCCACCCACGAGGATTGAATGTGGCACAAGGCCGGTTTAATGTGGGTATCTCCGAGCCCATAGGCTCGGCCAAAAATATAGCCCTTGAACCCGCCTAGACGGGTTCAGGCCCTGTCTACCTCCCCGGACGAAACCTTGCCCATCGGCAAAGCTTCGTCCGGGTTCCTCTCTGCTAACGCAGAGAGTTCGACAGACGTCGCTTACAGACAAAGACTGTATCACGACTCAGATAGACTCGCAGGTCTGTCTGTCTTCTCCCATGTCAACTGACATGCCACTATTTAAAGTCTTTGTTCACAGACGCAGACAAGTTCATCTTCAAGAGGGGTGGTAGGTTTCCGACACAACACGAACAAATTTTCCGAACCAAAAATATCTCTGGTAACGAGCGGTGTCTCGAGCGACGAACACCGGCAAACAACATGGAGCGATCAACCGCGGGAGAGCGTCTTTCGTTACAATATCATGTCACACTTTAGAAATATTTGAAAGCGTAGGCTAAAAGCAATCTCATTAGGTGAATCTTTTTAGTGTGACATTTTATTTCTCTTTTTACGTTGTTAGTGGGAGAATAAGTGCTTCAAGATTTCCCTTGTAGGTTTTACTGCCTTGCGCAGTAATAAAAAAAAAGTTAATTTCAGGCCCAGATAAAAACAAGTCCACTTTACCTTCACGGTTGTTCTAAACCAAACGTGTTTAAATCTATTGTACCATATATGTGACATTCATAGACGATCATGGCACTCCACAACCTTCTGCCCTTGTAACTCTCAGTCCGTTTGATTCATTACCATCCCTCCTTTTCACTATCCGACAATCTATTCATACAGACTCATTAAGGAAGTTATTTTCTCTTTTCCTCGACGTCTCTTTCCAATATGTCCTGTAGGCTCCAGAGGCGGATATGCAATATAATTGGCCCTGTTCTGGCATCTTGTCTACAGTCACTTTCTCACAGACGCCCCGTCGCCTCCCTCTGTCTGTTCTACAAATACTTTCATGGTTCCCAGACGTCATGAGTTCCAGCGCCTTACGAGGCTGGCATCCCGCTCTCACCCCTTCACTATCGAAACTCCTAAATGTAGCCGTCTCTTCTACTCTAATAGCTCCATGTCTCGCACCTCTCGCCTGTGGAATTCCCTTCCCTTTTCCTGTTTCCCTGTGAGCTATAATCTCCAGCTATTCAAGTGTAATGTCAATCGACATCTCCAATTGCCTTGATCTATCCACTACCCTCATCCTTTCTTCTATCACTCCTATCTGATCTTGCTCTAAATTTTCTGTAACCCCTTGCGTCCTAGTGGCTTCCCGCCTTGCTTGGGGTGAAATGCTTAAAAAAAAAGTATAAAATTATCCAAGTCATCTTTTTTATTGTTGTAACCTAGGGAAGGTTACTGAATAGAATAATTAGACGAAGGTTGGTAATGAACGATAATACTTAGGACAAGAACAACACATATAAGATTCGCCACCGGCGCGTAGAAGTAGTAGTCAACTGCTAGAAGTGAGTCAAGTGAATTCCACAATGAATCTCCAACTGCAGAATATATACCAACCGGTCCACCGGGCCAGATGTAGCACAAAGCCGAATTTCATGTGGGGTATCCGAACCCGTAGGCTCGGCCAAAAATTCCCCGTAGACGCCGTATAAAACGGGGTCGGGTAGCTGTTTTCCGGGAAGAGATTCTGCCCTTCGACATAGCCTTGTCTGGAATCCTCTCTGTCTGGAGACAGAGATTTTGCCCAGCACAGCTAGAGACGAATCTCCAACTGCAGGATATCTACCAACCGCTCCACGCAGTCAGAGGTGGCACAAGGCCGAATTTAACGTGGCGTATCTGAACCCGTAGGCTCGGCTAAAATTTCCCCGTAGACCCTGTATAAAATGGGGTCGGATAGCTGTTTCCCGAGACGAGGCTCTACCCTTCGACATAGCCTCGTCTGGGGACCGTCTCTATTGGAGGCAGAGAGTTTGACCAGCACAGCTGGAGTCGAATCTCCAACTGCAGACCAACATATAGTATTTACTACTGTATTTATGTTAATGGGGACATAACTCATTATCGTCTGTAGTCACGCTACAACACTCATATTGTTCCAGAAATTTCAATTTTTAAGTAATTCTTTCTCGTTTCCAGTCTTAATTTCAATTTTCATTAAAACATCTTTTCATACATATTCTGTTCATGTTAGTCTCAGTATCCTTCTGTAGAGCTAGATCTCTGTTTCTGTAACGCCCCTCGTCACCTGTGAGGAAATTACCCAGCAAAGGTATTTATTTATGAGTAGCGTGTCATGGGCAATTAGACCTGGCGGAATCCATCCCTCGCCCAGGTTTAGCCACAGACGATGTCTTCCAGCTTGAAGGCTCGGCTTGATCGTGGACACGTGGCCGTTGATCAGAGCTTGTGAACTCTTCGTCTCGCCAGTTAACTTCAGTTGACTCCCGTCTGCGAGACGGCTAGATGGCCTTTGATCGGACATGAAGGTTCATCCAACCTTTTGTCAAGTTTTGTTTTTAATCCTGCTGGCTTCAGAAAAAGCCAGAGGGAGGAACTGGCTTTCTCGCTAAACAGCTGACCACACAGATTTTATGCATGAGACAAATCAGAGAATTAATGATATTTTAATGTAAAATTGCTAAAAACCTAAGGCATATAGGAAGAGAGAAAGATGTCTTCCAAAACGAAAAGCTAAGCAAAATATTATGAAACAAAGAAAAATTATTTAAAATCAAATAACTGATCTGTTATACACCGTATATACTCGCGTACCATGCGACTTTTCAAGACCTAATTTTGAAGTTAATTTTAAGAGGGTCGTATCATACATGAGATATAAAATTAGTGTATTTACTGCTGGATCCCCTTACGCTGTTGATCAAACCATTGGGTTGTCCGGAATTATTTTTAAGGGAAATTAAAACGCAAAACAAAATTATGCCGTTAAATATTTATTCAACTAAATATGAACCATTTTGCTGCAAAGTTTTTTTCAACTTAAGATTCCATCTTCCCAGAATTTCGGTGGTTTCTCTGCAAAGAATTCATTAAATGGTTTTTATGCCATCCAAAGAATTAAAATGTCTACCATTAAGATTATTTTGCAAGGACCTGAATAAATAAAAATCCGAAGGAGCAATGTCTGGTGAATATGGCGGTTGGGGTAACACATCCCAGCCAAGGTGCAACAATTTTTGCCAGGTCACCAAAGAAATGTGAGGTCTGGCACTATATTGATGGAAAACACCTTTCCTGTTCGCCAATTCTGGCCGTTTTTCTTTAATTACTGCCTTTAATTTGTCCAGTTTGAGCAGTACCATTTAGAATCAATTGACTGGTTACTTGGCAGAAACTTATAGTACAGGATTCCTTTCCAATCTTACCAAATGAGCAGCATGACTTTCTTAGTTATGAAGACCTTCATTTGAGATGGCTAAAGTTGATTCATGTCGCATCCCGGGAGATCTTTTTCGCTGAACATTGTTGTAAAGGATCCATTTCTCATCACCCATCATAATTTGCCTCAGAAAGGATGCATTTACATTCTGTTTATACAGCAAATCACAGATTAAATGCATTCCAAAAAAATCTTCCTACTTAGATCATGTGGTAACGAAACATCGAAGCGATTTGAGTACCCAAGCTTCCCTAAGTGGGATGGTGGGTTTTGATAAATTTTTTGTTTCTGCCAATTCCATCGTTGTGTAATGTGGGTTATTCTCAATCAATATCTTCTTATGGTCGTCGTCTGTAGTGAGGGGGTCTGCCTGAGCGTTCCTCATCAATAAGGCTACAATCACTAACTCTAAACTTAGCGAACCACTTCCGTAGAGCTTTGTTACTAAAGTACCATCACCGTACCCAGCACATCCTTTTTGTTGCTTTGTAAGGCATTTTTGCCTTTACGGAAAAAAAAACATCAAGTGTTTAAAATGCAACTTATTATCTTTCATTTTCATAGGGATGCAAAATTAACACGAATTAAGTAATTTTAAATTTTCTTTTTCAAGAAATTTGTTTGTTTGTTTGTTTGTTTCTTTATTTATTTATTTTCCTTCTTTCTTACTTTCTTCCCCTTCTTTCTTTCTTTCCTTCTTCCTTTCTTACTTTTCCCTTCTTTCTTTTTTTAATTCTTTAAGATAAGATCTCCAATTATTCAAATGAAATGTCAATCGACATCTCCAGTTGCCTTGACCTATCCACTATTCTACTCCTCATCCTTTCCTCTATCACTCCTATCTGCTCTCGCTCCAAATCTTCTGTAACCCCTTGCGTACTAGTGGCTTCCCACCTTGCTTGGGGTGAATCGATTAAAAAACAAAAAAAAAATTAAAATGTGCTTTAAAAAATGTCTTGACCCATTATGTTTTCTGTGTGCCCAAACAACATTTCTCGTGGTAAGGAATATCTGTCAGCATGGACGAGTGATGTGCGGGTGGTGTAATGGATGACGGGTGCTTGGAAAGAGAAATTGGAGAGTCGGGTTCGTTATCTTCAATTATACGTCAATACGCTTGGGCGATTATCAATCGAAAAGAGACATGTTCGCCCAAGCGTGTCAAATACGCCTCTTGCCAACACGCATTGGGCCTGTGCGTTAGAGTAATGGCCCGTCTTTCGCCAAGATTTGAGGAAGGTCCACGCTCCCCCCACCCGCAAAAAGACCTTCACTGGCTGAGAAGACTCCCTGCCTGCATCTCAGCAGACGTATCGAAAAGACCCAACTCTTTTCACAATTTTTATCACCAGTCCGGGTGTTGTTCTCCACTTATCGCTTTACATACGTTAATCGACCGTTGAAAACAGGATCTCTTTATTAGTTTTTTTTTATTCTTTTGGTTTGTCGATCTTTTCGTCCTTTTGGTCGTACAAGGCTTATAAAACATGAAAACGTTTGCTGAAAATGTCAATAATATGAATAACAGCCGAATATATATATATATATATATACGTTTTTGATATTATTGACATATAATTGATAGATATATCATAGATAGATAGATAGATAGATAAAATTATATATATATATATATATATATATATATATATATATATATATATATATATATATATATATATATATATATATAGATAAAAAATAAAAATAAAATATATATAATTGATAGATAAAATGAACCATTAAATGCTTCGAGAGATTTCTTTTATTTCACGATTTCTCCGGACTAACATCCTCATCTTCACTGCTATGTTTTTTCTCTCCCAATTCCCGAAACGGCAACTGTAGCGTATAGGATCACAGCCGAAACACGGTAGGCGTTTCTTCGATTGATTCCTTTTCTACGGCTTATCAACCCTTTACAGGCTATTTAAAGCCAGAAAATATTTTTAAATTGTAAAATTTCTTTTTTCTTAAGATAATAAAGTCTTATTAATTATTCCATAACTGGAGGGGGGTAGAAGTGGTAGATTCATGCCTTCCTCAATGAATATTCGCACGAAAGCGAAAATAACGGACCTAACTACAATTGGAACTGGAACGCGTCTCTCTGATTAATAATTCCGAGCCATGATCCGTTACACAACACGCCCATCCATGCTTACAGCACCTGGTATTCCCAAGCAGTCACCCATCTAGGTAATAACCAGGTTAAGATTGTAATGATCTTGGAGGTTGGTTACACAAAATGCAGTTCTCTTTAAAATCAACCTGGCCGTTTCTCTCGAAAAGAACCTTCAATCAGTGGTTAACTGGGGTAGGAAATGGCTTCTGAATTTTAATGCCTCCCAAACGAAACTGCTCCCATTTAACGACCACAGAGATAATTCCCTGCTCGCTATTAGCATGGTTGATGCTAGACTCCAGTAGCGTGTCTCACTGCACCTTCTTTGCCCCAGGCTTTGGAATAACTTAAAGTGGAACAACTACATTGAATAAATACCTACCTCTGCTGCAAGGAAATTTGGCTCACTGTGTCGTGCCAGGTGTTTCTCGTCAGAGTTCATCTTACATATCTAAAAATCTACTATTCAACCGTACATTGAATACTGCTGCCGTATCTGGTCTGGTGCCCCTCCTGTTCATCTCGCGGTTCTTGACAAAATCCAAAGGATCTACAATGTAATCGATCCTGACCTGGAATCTCGACTCCAGTTGTTAACCATGTTTGCCGTAGTCTCTGAATATGGAATCCAGTGAAGTACGTAATGTGTTCAATATCAGAGGTTGGCAGTGAAGATTCGGAGAAAGTAGCAACTGTTAAGTAATTTTTTAAGTCTTCGATATCAGAGGTTGGCATGAAGATATTTGGGAGAAAAAACAAAATGGCTGCCTTTATACACGTCGCATTGAATATTTTGAGCTTTCTGATTGGTTAACCCTTCTATTGGTGAACTATAAAATGAGTCAGCTCATTTTAGTTGACTCACTAGTACATACATATATCCAAAAAAACTGTAACACCAGTCACTTTCTCACAGACGTGATGTGGCTTCCATCTTTCTTTTTCTACAAACATTTTCATCTTTTATCCTTTTCTCATTCCCCCTATAAACTGTTTTTCTCTCTCTCGCCTTCACTCTATGTAACCCCAGGAAGAAGTTATTCAAGTGGAGCTTACATCTCACAAATGAAATATAAAGGGAATCAGGCTGATTTGCTAAAATGGGTGTAATATGGTGGGTCTTAACCGTGAAGGTTAGAATTGGTGGATTAAAGGTATTCCTTTAATCCACCAATTCTAACCTTCGTTAGAAGGTTCGTCTGAGTACTTTCCATGGAAATAGCGAGAGAACAGTGAGGGGGTAGCGACATTTTGACTGTGAGGAATGGGGTTGTAGGGTGGGAAAATAATTTTCCATCCAACGACGCTATTTGACACTGTCGAGATGAAAGAACAAAGACAAAATGAGATATTAAAGCGTGGAACGTTATCAAGGGAAACAAAAGAGAGGAATATGTCGAGCGTCATGATCGCTCATATCCTGAATGAGACGCGGCGCACAGTGGCTGTATCATGTGACAGAAAATCTCGACGGTACTTCATTATTCAATGGGCGTGGGTAATGATTAATGAGGCTAAGCTGGTCGACCGTTACTAGTGAGCAATGAATTCGATCCTCACTGGGTGCCCTATAAAAGAGGCGACATTAAACAACCCAGCAAGTGTTGATATGTCGTAAACACAAATCAACCAACATCTAGTACTCAATTCATTCTCGACTCTTGGTTGGTTGATTGTTTAGTTGTTTAGCGGCACATCAACACCTCTATGGGTTATTTAATGGCGAAAGATTTTATGGCTTCACCTACAGATAGAATGTATTGTTGGTCATGTATCTTCGGTCAATTTTTATGTGAAAATATATTGTTAGTATTTTTATTATTAAAATGTGTTTTTATACTTTCATAGTGTTTTGGTTTAGGCTGGGAGGAATTCACGATTTTTCCATGGCTTGGACCCTTACGGGTGCTACTACCTCGGGTCAAACGGCGTCTGTGATGATTTTTCCGCCGATCCTTCGCAAAGAAAAAGTAGAATTATCATCATCAAATTTATTACTATTAAACTCATTCGTCGTGGTAAAATTATGAATTATTTTCATCAACACTGTTTTTAAAAATATTTTTTACAATTCTTA
The DNA here is from genome assembly GCA_903632075.3 of Acanthosepion pharaonis. Classification (NCBI taxonomy): domain Eukaryota; kingdom Metazoa; phylum Mollusca; class Cephalopoda; order Sepiida; family Sepiidae; genus Acanthosepion; species Acanthosepion pharaonis. The sequence goes on along the minus strand of CAHIKZ030000975.1, from coordinate 224,641 downwards.
GTGGCTGTTAAAAGTATTCGCAAGACATGTGAGAGTGACGGGATCGTCCAACTATAAAAGGGAGAATTGAAACGCTTGAAATTTGAATCGCATGGGTGAAGCATAGGTGTCGATAACAGTCACGTGTCTGTTATACCACCACCTTTCTTACCACTAAAGAAATTCAAGTTGAATCGCGTTTAAACACGACAGTACTTCGTATTTCCCCCCGAGGAAATACGAGAAGTGGTTACAGCGCTGGGGGTCGGGGGAAAATCCTATATTGTCACGGTAACAATAGAACGTAAAAATGTCAATATTCTCTCACTCTCTTTTTCTCTCTCTCGATATATATATATATATATATATATATATATATATATATATATATATATATATATATATATATATATGCCATAATGTGGGATAGTCAGGGATAAAGATGATGGATGAAAAAAAAATAATACAGATGAATTTGGTTGTACTGAAAAAAAATATTATTTCAAAAATATTCTTTAAAAAAATTTGAAACTGCCAGCATCTGTCGTTTAGTGCGCATGTGTAGACGTGGCAACATAAAAAAAGTTCTGAAGGCAGAAACGCGTCACAAAAACTTTTTTCCATTTTGTCATATTATTTTTCTAAATACTGTTTCCGATAGATAAAATTATACAAAACTATATATCGTGGTGATATCATATATATATATATATATATATATATATATATGTGTGTGTGTGTGTGTGTGTGTGTGTGCCAAAAACTTACATCGACAACCAATATAATAAAGAATTATTCAAATGCTGGACAGTCTTTGCCTCTATTTTCACTTGAAACTAAAGCCATTATACGACGCTTGGGAAGGCTCATGATAAAACATAATAGACATTCATTGTCTGTTATATTCAACAATATATATATATATATATATAAAAGTGAACATAGAAGTCAACACTTAGAGGCGACAGTCTGTTTCATGCTAGATGCAATCGTCAGGCCAGGAGTGCTGTTATTTTTCTCAGCTATTTATATATACGGGTCAGTTGTGCATTGTGGGTAGTTTATTTTGGCGGTTATTTTACCGGAAGTCGTTTATTTGTATATTTATTTATTTGGGTTAAATTATTTTGCTTGTGTTTATTTTTCATTTCTCATCTTATTTATTTATTTTTTTATTTTTATTTTAATCGGTGTTTTTATTAACGTAGTAAAAATTTGTTTATATCACTTATTTAATAGTTTTGTTTTATTTTAGGAATATAATTAACGCTATTATTCAATTTTGGGGTTGATTGTTGTAGCTTATTCTAACTATTATTTTAGCGGAAACAGTTTTTAATTTGTTTATTACTTCATGTATTTATTTGGATTGATTGTCTTTATTTGTTTTTTTTTTTTCTAACGGTTAGTTTATCGGGATTAGTTTGTTAGTTTATTTATTTATTTGGATGAATTTAGGTCTATTTATTTTATTTATTATTTGTTTGTGATACTGTATATTTTCTCTTTTCGGTTTTCGATTTTTAAGTAACGTAGTATTTTTTTTAATCGTTATATAACAGATATAGCAATTTTTTTACGTCCGATTTTTGGTTTGATTTTTATAATCTAACTAATATTTTGCTCATAATGGTTTGCTAATTTGTTTATTGTTTACTTTATTTATTTGGGTTCATTGATTTTTTCTTTATTTTTTATTCTATTTCGTCTATTCTAACAGTTGTGATTTGGTAATTTGTTTGGGTTAATTTATTTTGCTTATTTTATTGTCATTTTGTTTATTTATTTTATTTTATTTTTTGTTTTCGATTTTTAAGTAACGTAGTAAAGTAATGTTTTCATGTCTGCATTTTGAAATGAGCTCGGATTTTTATTTAATAATATATTTTGGTCTGGGAAATTAATGATAGCTATTTTTTCCTCCAAGCAAAGTTTGCAAGTTTTTGATTGGTTGTTGTAGGCTGATGATCTTTTCCTTATTTTCCAAGATATTTTTGGTGTGATGTGTGTTTTGTTTTTAATTTCCCAGATATACTTAGAAAGCATTGTGCCGTTCGCATATTTATTATTTGTGAAAAATGTTTTGTGTGTATAATTTCTTTGTTTCCAAGGTCCTTCAGTTACTCCTATGTATACTTTTTCTTCATTATCTTTTGATTTTATCGTGGCTTGGTATATTACGTAGTTTTGTAAACAATTACTGTTTAATGGACATTCGTTCTTTAAATTTGTTCGTGGGGTTTTTTGATAATTTTCTAGCTGTGCTTTTTTATTATATGTGACATGTTCTCGGTGCAACTGTAGTTGATTTTTACTGTGTTTTTGTTGAATATTTTGTGTAGGGTGCTTGGTTCCGGGAAGTGTTTGTGTAAGAGTTTGAAGAATATTTTTCCTACGTTTGTTTTTACGTTTTAGCTGTATGGTGGGTTGAACCATATGATACTTCTTCTCCTGTTGACCTTTTTTGTGTTCTGTGGTGAGTATGTGAGTGTTGCTGGGTATCCTCTATCTTTTAGGGTTGTTTCATAGTCTTTCTTAGCTTTGTTAAATATGGATTCTTTGGAGGAATTGTCGGAAAGCCTGCGGTTAATCGATTTTGGTATCTGTTTGATTATAGAAGGCGGGTGATTGGAAGATGTGTGGATATAGAGTGGTTTATCATTGGGTTTTCTGTATGGTTTATATGTGCCTTTTCTTAGGTTGAAGGTAACATCTAGAAAATCTACTTCGTTTAGGTTAGTTTTTATATCTATGTCGAATCCGTTATTTTTAAAAATCTTTATTATTGCCTTTCTAGTTTTGTCTGTGTTTTGTTTGTTACAGTTTCTTAAGATTATGAGACCGTCGTGCCTGTAGAGTCCTGTTCCATTTCTATCTATTATTTTGCTTAGTTCGTGTAGTAAGTAAATGCCTATGATTTCGCATGCCTCTGCACCGTCAAAGCTTCCCATTGTAGTGTCAAATATCCAATCTTTCTTTATCCATGCTTCTTTATTGTGAAATAGTAATGATTTACGGGAGTGTTTAATGATGTTGCTTTCGCTTGGTTTTATCATTATTTGTTCCTGGGCTAAGTTGATGGCCTTATCTAACATGCGTTCTGTTATGGATGGGTAAAATTCTTTTATTGATTGTATGAATTGGCAATTTTGTTTGTTAATTATGCTGTGGAACCAGTCAATAGTTGCTTTTGTGTTTTTCCACTGGTTTACTCCTTTAGAACGTCTCATAGTCAAACATAATAGACATTCGTTTTCTGTTATATTTAACAATATATGTTTTAATATATATATATATATATATAGTCGACTCTCCCGTCGAGATTCGACGTGTGAGGGTCAAGCAGATCAGTTTTCAGGAAACCGACAGCCCGACACCGGCACATGAGATTTGATTATAGTGGTGAAGGCCTCGTGCAGGACCATCCACACTTTTTGAAAGGACGAATACAGAGACCTGGTGCACTGAATGCCACAAGGTTCCCAAACGACCCTCCGCAGGTTTTGAATTCAGAGTTGTCCTTCTCCTAGACCAGTTGCCATCCAAGGCTATAGAACCCAGTCTGTCATGCTATTTTACCCATAGCTGGAGGGAGGGAATTCATACCTTTCCTAAGGGTATTAGCACGTAAGTTAATTTAATGGGTTCGACTGGAATTCGAACTCGGCTCTGCGATTTCTCAATCCAAGCCGCTATCTATTACGCCACCGTGCCTGCCTGCCTGCCTCTCTCTCTCTCTCTCTCTCTCTCTATATATATATATATATATATATATATATATATATATATATATATATATATATATATATATATATATATATTAGATTTTGGTATATTCCATATCAAGGATAGAGCTTCTGTACACATAGCGTGGACACAGTCATTAACACGTCAGTTTAACGTCTTATGTAATCAGTAGACCATGTGACCATATAGTTTGTCTGTGTGTGTGTGTGTGTGTGTGTGTGTGTGTGTGTGTGTGTGTGTGTGTGTGTCCGTTCGTGGTTGATCATGTCTCTCCTCAAATCCCTAGTCTTCGTGACTGTAAGTAGTGTTTGTCACCTTACTGTTCTTTCCAGGACTTTAAGAACTCAGGAGTGTCAACTGATCCTTCTAACTATTTAGCTTCTATCTTTTTTCTGGCAGCATACTAGAGGTCACTTCCTACTAATCAACTTTGAATTGGTTAATCACCTCACATCGCAGGGTCTTTTTCAGATAAGTCATATGGTTTTCGCTTCTTTGTGTCAATTGCTGATGTATTAACGATTATTACTGAAAGATAAGAATGGCAACGCTCGGACTGTTGCTTTGGGCACCACGAAGACATTTGATAGGATTTGGTATGCCAGTCTTCTTCACAAGTTGAAAGACTATGGCATTTCTGGAAGAATTTTTCAACTGATTCGATCTTTCTGATACCAACCTCAAAGAGAGTGACTTGTTGCGTGTTCTCAGTTGACATGAAGTGGAAAGATTATATTGATTATATTATATTATTACTGCCGCTAATAAAATTAGTTAATCCCGACTTGCTAGAAAATTTTTGTCTCCAGAATCTATCTTAGATATTTATAAGTCCATCTTTCTAATATTGCTGCCACATATAGTCTGGTGCTCCTGCTATATAATTAAAGTTTCTTGATAAAATCCAAAGAATCTGCAGTTTTATGGTCCTGGTCTGACATCTCGGATTCAGTCACTTTCCCACCGCCGTAATATTGCTTCCCTGCGCCTTTTCTATAAATATTTTCATGGTAATTGATGTGATGAACTTGGCCCTATGTTGCCGAAACTTTATGAATTTATTATGTACAGTATTATATCAGCAAAAAGGACTCATCATTTCCCTGGTGAATTGGCTAGATGTAACCGTAAGTTCTTTGCTAACAGTTTCCTCTCTCGCAATTCTCACTTGTGGAACTCTCTTTCGGCTTCTTGTTTTCCAGCAATGAAGAGGTGGAACTACCTCTTAACTGCTGGTGTTCTCAGGTCCACTCTGACCGGGTTGGTAGCACCTGTTAGGGTCCCAGCTATTGGCAAATAGTTAACCCTCAAACTGGAGTCAAAACGCTATGAAAGTGAAAACATAGGTTTTAATTCCAACAATACAGTTTTGTAAGAATATTACCAACAATGAATTTTTTTCAGAAAAACATTATTACCAGCAATAGATTTTTGAAAAATAAAATTACCAGCAATAAAAGTCTTGTCAGCATTAAATAACCCATTGAAGTTTTGATATGCCGTAAAACAGACCAAAACCAAACCAAACCAAAATCATACCTTACGTATTCCATTACTAAAGAGGAAGTACTACTCAGGCTGCTTCTTACACCCAAACGATTAGTTTGCGAAACAGACTCCCGAGATTATGCTTTCCTCGTAATTACGATTTTCGTCTCTCCTTACGTATTCTATTGCTAAAGAGGAAGTACTACTCAGGCTGCTTCTTACCCCCAAACGATTAGTTTGTGAAACAGACTCCCGAGATTATGCTTTCCTCGTCATTACGATCTTCACATCTTCAAGTTGGTATCTTGTTTGTTCTATGTCCCTTCGTCAGATGTACTATTTACTTCCTAATTTTACGCTATGACAACAACTTCATTCAGTAACATTCTCGCTTTAGTGGCTCTTCGGTATTTTGATCGGCTGAACAGTTGTATTAAAAAAAGAAACAGAATTGACATGCTAACCAGCTGTCTTCGAAGAGAGACGCAACCGAGAAAAATATAATTGGCTGGGAAAGATGAGAAACGAACTAGTCACCTTAACCCTAACCTTGTCTCACACAGCCTTTTTCTGAACAGACAGGAGTTGCCGGTATCTGCTATATGAACGATGAAGAACATTCTGGTCTAGGTCGATCACACTTTACTATTTCATAGCGCGAATTGTATAGATTAGGTTAGATGTGGCACAAGGCCGAAAGTATGGGGCACCCAGTGAGGATCGAACTCACTACTCAGTCGTAATCGTTCTAGCAGGATAATCTTGCTAACGATTGCGCTGCCTCGAGGTGCCCTTCAAAGCGCGAATGGTATGCGTAACCTAAATGTGACTGTGAGATGAACTTTTATCCATCATAAACAAAGTGGGTCTGTTCTCAAAAAGTACGATGATCTGAGTTGACATTGGCTGTTTAAGAATATTAAAAAAATGACCTTCAATCAGTTGTAAACTAATGCTGTTACTCCTGTTACATAGGAATAAAGTGTCGCTGCCGACACATGAGTTTGAACAGATCGCTAGTGAGCAAACACAGGCGATCCCATTATTGAATTAAGTAGATAACATGACCATAGAGGATATATATATATATATATATATATATATATATGAGGCAGGATGTGTGTGTGTGTGTGTGTGTGTGTGTGTGACGAATTCACGGCCGCAATTTTCGACGGATTTGCACCAAAATTTACATGCACATGCTCCAAGTTAGTGGAAAGGCCAAGACCAACTTTGCATTTCCCAACTCCCATCGATAATGGAAATAATCGATTTTTTCATGCTTCTACGGCACTTTTCATGTAGTTTGCGGCCATTTTCTACTGGCCAGAGTGAGAGCCTATAGCTGGCTGCCACGAATAGGCAGGAAGATTCTATTGGCCAGCGTGAGAGCCAACAGCTGACTGACACGAATGTTAACAAGCATGGAAAAAAATCGATAGCTGCATTCGTCACAAGTTAGAAAAATTCTGCATGGCACTTTACTCCAATTGGCTCATTCGCTTGCTTAAACTCAACGTTGATTCTGATTCTGTAGAACTGGGTTGGGTGTGAAAAAGTATTTGTTGTTAACATTCTCTTTTCATTCGGTCTCTCTACTTACGAATCTTTTTTTAAAGCTGATCGTTTTGTGTTCATTTTGTTCAGTTCCTTTTTCGTAACAGATTTAATGTTTAGTATAGAGCTTAGAAAAAATTCGCAGTGTGAGATAGGCAAGAAGTAAGGCATGTAGCAACATCAGCACGGCAAAGGGCACTCCTTTAAAGGCAAGGAAGGGCAAAAATATTTTAAGTCAAGTGATAGCGATTGCTGTATGAGTCGTACGATTTTTGAATCAAGCACGGGCAACGCAGGGCCATGCTGCTATATATATATATATATATATATATATATATATATATATATATATATATATATATATATACAGGGTGTCCATAAAGTTCGTGTGCACTTTAAAAATTTTATATCTTTATTTGTATTTGCGATAGAAATAATTTGTAAAAATGATTAGAAAGACGTGCATCTATATTTTGTAAGGCTTTATTGAAATTTTATTTAAGTTTCCACATGTCCTCCATCATTAGCAATACAAAGGGTAATACGATTTTGCAATTCATGGAAAACATTTGCCAACTGATTTACAGTAATGCCTGAAATCAGATTAGTTATTTTAGCTATACTTAAAACTAGGTACATTAAACTTTATTTGTATTTGCGATAGAAATAATCTGTAAAAAATGTTAAAAAGTTATAATTTCTTAAAGTGCACACGAAGTCTATGGACACCCTGTATATATATATATATATATATATATATATATATATATATATATATATACAGGAATTATCTTATGACTTGTATTTCTATATCGTTTATTACTATTCGAGCAGCTATTCTCCAGTGGGTAAATTGCAGGACAGACTGGGTTCTATAGCCTTGGATGGCAACTGGTCTAAGAGAAAGACAACTCTGAATTCAAAACCTGCGGAGAGTTGTTTGGGGATCAGGTCTCTGTATTTGTCCCTTCAAAAAGTGTGGCTGGTTCTGCACAAAGCCTTCACCACTATAATCAAATCATATGTGCTGGTGTCTGGGCTGTCGGTTCCTAGTAACTGAGCTGCTTGACCCTCATACGTTGAATATGAGAGGAGAGTCCACCATATATATATAGGAATAAAGTCCCGACACTTGAGTTTGAACATAAATCTCCTAGATAGAGATAGATTTCATTATTGAATTAAGTAGATCACGTGAGCAAAGAGGAAATATATATATATATATATATATATATATATGGGAATTATCGCGACGACTATTGATCTGCATTTCTACTCTATCCTCTGTTACTATAAGGACCGCTATTCTCTGCTCCATTCACTATGCTATTTCTCTATTCAGATCATTATACGGGTTACTTGTCGAGCGAATATTATCAAACAAGTAATATGTGGAGAAATGGATAACTGCTCGGATTGAGGAATCGGAGAGCCGAGTTCGAATTCCAGTCGAATCCATTACAATCACTTAATACCCTTGGGAAAGGTATGAATCCTTTTCTTCTCCCCACTCCAGCTATTGGCAAATAGCAGGACAGCTCGAAGTTCTCTAGCCTTGAATGGCAACTGGTCTACCGCAGAAAGAAATGGCAACCTACTGCAAGAAAAAAATTCTGCCTCGTCAGTCATGTATCGAAAGATACATGATCACGCATGGCACATAACTGGCTGACTATTAGTTCGAGTGATATTCGAAGGCGTCTGACACCAGTATTGTTCAACGGCGTTACAATAGTTGTACCTGCGTTTACTTAAGTGATAACGTTCGCTGATTTTTCAAAAGGGGCCACGAGTGTTCGCTGACATCACAAAACCTCCAAAACGAAACTTCTGTCTTTTAGAACCATCTTGCATTCCAGCAACATGGCTGATGCTAACCTCGGTTTTATCTATTCATCCTCAGGCTTTCCAGTATCCCAAATTAGAAAGATTATACTGAATTAACTACTATGTCTGCTGCTCGAAATATATATGACATACTGCTGCGATATGCGATAGGCGACAATTAACTACAGAAGTACTTAAGTATTGAATTTATATTTAAGGTTACCTTTTAAAAGTTCAACGATAATTCATCTGTCGTCACTTAATTTAATAACAATTTGATCTAAATAGGTCCTGACTTACTGTACAAACAATTATTCTGATTTCATGGGTAAATTTCGCTGGATTTTGCAATTAATTTTGATTATTAACAAATTTATTTCCACGTTATAAAAATTGTTGTACAAAAATTTCTGTCGCAAAAAGTCACGTCAATATATATATATATATATATATATATATATATATATATATATATATATAATTACACTCTTCTGGCTGACTATTAGTGTGAGTGTTATTCGAAGGTCTCTGACACTAGTATTGTTCAACGGCGTTACTATAGTTGTATCTGCGATTACAAACTCTCTACTACAACGAGCAATTGTTATCGTACAAAAATTTCCGTCGCAAAAAGTCACGTCAATATATATATTGGAGGCACGATGGAATAATGGATAGCGGCTTGGATTGTGGAATCGCAGAGCCGAGTTCGAATTCCAGTCGAATCCATTACATTCACTTACGTTCTCATACCCTTGGGAAAGGTATGAATCCTCTTCCTCTTCCTCTCCCTCCAGCTATGGGTAAAATAGCAGAACAGACTGGGTTCTATAGCCTTGGATGACAACTGGTCTAGGAGAAGGACACCTCTGAATTCAAAACCTGCGGAGGGTCGTTTGGGAACCTTGTGGCATTCGGTGCACCAGGTCTCTGTATTCGTCCCTTCAAAAAGTGTGGTTGGTCCTGTACGAGGCCTTCACCACTATAATCAAATCTCATGTGCCGGTGTCGGGCTCTCGGTTTCCTGGAAACTGATCTGCTTGACCCTCATACGTCGAATCTCGACGGGAGAGTCGATTATTATATATATATATATATATATATATATATAATTACACACTTCTGTAAAAACCTTAGGTGTTTTGCTTGTAAATGGATAAACCAATACCGAAGGAAAAATAAGGAATAAAAAAAGGAAGAACTAAGGATATGTAATTGAGGCGAAAACAATCGACTAGAATTCAAGTTCAGAGACGAAAGAAAAAAAACCTCCAACACGAGTAAAGCAAAAGTAACTACATAAAGTGCTCAATACGCTAAGTAGAGCAAACCTAAATATGAACGTAAAGAGCCAGGCAAACCTACCTAGGTTTCACCTATACGGATCATCAGGGTGCACTGACGATCCGCGTAGGTGGAACCCTAGGTACGTTTACCTGGCTCTTTTAGATTCATAGTTTTATATATATATATATATATATATATATATATATTAGTTAGTGCAAAAATAATGACGTAATAATGTCGTTTTTTGACGTTACGTCAAAAACGACATTATTACGTCATTATTTTTTGCACCAACCTAATATATATATATATAATTTCTTTCTCTCCCTATATATATATATATATATATATATATATATATATATATATATATATATATATATTAATAGATACACATATACGTATGTTTGGTGTGCGGCTTAAGTTTCGATGGTTACCTAACTCGCACAAGAAAATTAAGTCGCACACCAAGCGTAGGTATGTATGTGTATTTTATAAATATATATTTCTTCGCTCTGTCTAATTACATTGAGCACTATTATGTCTAAACCTAGTATGTCTATTTATTTATTTGCTTACCAATGTATGTACAGCTGCACGCGTATATACGGTCGCTAATATCTACTTATTTCATTTAACTAACTCTTTACCTATATAACGACATGGATCCATATATCCATCATTTCCCAAGAAATATATATATATATATATATATATATATATATATATATATATATATATATATATATATATATATAAAGAACAGTAAGATATATAATCCGGTGTTCTTAGAGATATTTATATTTTTACAAAATAGTAAAATGTAAATTTACAGAGCATTAATATTATAAATTAATTGATTTAAAATATGGTTTTTCCGCTACAAAGTTCTAACCATGTTTCAAAAATAGAAGCTAAAAGCCCCGAATTTAATCTTGCAATTAAATTAAAAGCATTACTTCCATTTCATCCTCAAGCGAATTTTGGAGTAACTTTTAAAAAATTACTGTTTTTTAAAGACACAGCTAAAATCACGTTTCCATGGTTACAGAATATTCTACTTCAATTGGGCAAGGGATATCTAGGTTTTCCTTATGACAGTATCATTGTATCAGCTACAATTTGGTAAGGGGTAGGGATGTATTTTTCAATATATATATATATATATATATATATATATATATATATGTATGTATGTATGTATAAATATGTATCTATGTATGTATGTATAAGCAAGAGTCTAGAAATAAGCATATTCAAGCAACAGACTCTTGAAGAATGGACAATTTCAAGAAACGTCGAAGTCGGTGAAACAACAACAAAAATTGATATTTACAGTTAAGTAATTTTTCTGTATGTAATGTTATATATGACAGAAATTATTAGGGGGATTTGAATAATCATAATTAAGTAAGTCTAGATGAATCCTAACAGATTACAGAAAGAACTCCTCGGCCGTTTCCTTCTATTTGGGGGTTCCTCATCAGTGCGCATCCACTACCTATAATGGAACTCGGAACTACGATACGACGAGAGCGCCATACCCACAATGCAAATGAGAGAAAGAAGAAATAAAAAATCAACAGTTCGTAGCATTTTTTTAAGAAAAGTGCTCAATACAAAGTAGAGCATAATATTAATATTATATTTTTTATTATAAGAGAATATAATAAAAGTTATATCCTTACTATGATTGTACTTCCTACTTGTTTTTGAATTTTCCGAAACAATCATTTTATAACCAGGTACTTATCATCGCCTGACGAGGTACAATCGCAGTATTGAAGCATGAAAGCTTTTTGTGCGGCGATTTTAAAATGTTTTTATTATAAGCTCTTTGCCTTTCCTATCTTTTCTTTATCTTTATACATTGCAAACAGAATTGTTCATAACAATTTTGGTTCTCACCAGTCGACGTGCAACTAAATGCATCGAAACGAAGTTGCATCTTTGTAGTGAGTAAATTGTTTTTGTCTATATGAAAATATTATAATAAATAATTATTGCTCTACTATCGGTATTGAGCACTCTTTTGAATTAATGCTATGAACGTTACAATTTATATATTGTTTTCGTTCTCATTACATTCGGAGATAGAGTAATGTGACGGATATCGTCTCGTAGAAAGTGTCGTGTTCCAATTCCAGCTTAGTGTCTTTTTTTTCGCACTATAATCTTGGGAATGGCATGGTTCCATTTCTTCTCATCCCTCAACTATGGGTTAAATAGCGGAGTAGACTAAGCTCTGTAGTCTGTAACCAGTGTACGAGAAGATAAACTCTGAAGGCCAAACGGTAAAGACAAACAAGGCCATAGGAAACGTACCCAGTATGCTTCCGAAGAAATGATCACAATTCAAATACATTAAGGAAAATGAAACCGTGAATAGTCACGATCATCTACAGCCTTAAGGGACATCGCTTTAAACCCCCCCCCCGGCCCAATGTTGTTTGACGGGATCGGGTTTTGTGTATGAATGATTGATGGTATGTTGTCAAAATCAGAGACCGAGCTGGATTTGATGTATTTATTTCCAAAGCAGATCACATTCTATCCGCCAGCGAAAAAAAAAAAAAAAGAAGAAAAAGAACGGGATCGATGAACAGGAGCTATTTTATACGTTTCTCTCCCTCTCTCTCTCTCTCTCTTTTCTCTCTTTTCTCTCTCTTCCCTCTTTCTCTCTCTCTTTTCTCTCTTTCTCTCTCTCTCTTTTTCTCTCTCTCTCTCTTTTCTCTCTTTCTCTCTCTCTTTTTCTCTCTCTTTCTCTCTCTCTTTCTCTCTCTCTCTTTCTCTCCCCTTTTACTCTCTTTTCCCTCATTTTTAGCCCTTCTTCCCCCTCCCTCCTTCCATCTTCCAGTAGGAAAGAAAAAAGAGAGCTCTTTCGTTCTTACATACTTACTCTCCTTTCAAATTTCTTTGGTTTTTATTTTGTCTTTCTCTCTTGTTTTTCTTCTCTTTCTCTCTCACTTTTCTCTCACTCTTCATCTGGTTTCTTTCGTTCTTTTTCTTTCACTACTTTGCTTTCTTTCGTTCTTACATTTTCTATTTCCTTCTCCCTTTTCTCTCTTCTCCCTCCACTACGTTCTCTCTTTTTGACTTTCTCTCCTTTTCTTTCTCTTTCCCTATCTTCTTTTCGTTGACTTTCCCTTTTTTTCTCTCTTCCTCGTCTTTCTTTCTCCCTAATTTCCCGTTTTTCATTTTACTCTGCTTTTTGCTCTCTCTCTCTCTCTCTCTCTCTCTCTTTTCTTCATTCTCTTTCCCTCCTTTCTGTTTGTCCGTCTCTCTCTCTCTCTCTCTCTCTCTCTCTATCTATCTATCTATCTATCTATCTCTATCTTCCACTTTTCACTCTTACTTCTTTCTTTTCATCATCTCCTCCTCTTGTTCTTTCTCTCCTACTTTCTTGTCTCTTGTTTTCTCTCGTCTTTACCCTCCTCTCTCTCTCTCTCTCTCTCTCTCTCTCTCTCTTCTCTTTCTGGCTCATTTCCTGTTAATGACAAACACATGTTGACAAGTCCGACCTGAATAAATTAAAAGCTAATGAAATACAGGAAATCATTTAGCACAAGGATTGTAATAGTCTGACACAAGGACACCATTTTGGTGCAACCAATGTAAATCAAATTTATGACTAATAATGGCCTGCAAGATAAGCCTGCTGCTCACTACGCAACAGCGAATCTTATTTTCATTATTTACAAAGCATAGCTTAGACTGGCACAAGGCTAAATGGGTAAGAGGGAAAATTAACTCACTACAGCAGCAACGGTTTGCTAGTCTAACTCGTTAGTATTACATGGTAAAATCTCGATGCTTAGCATAGCCTGGCACAAGGCTATAAATGTTGTGCACCCAGTGTGAATTTACCTTACAGTATAGTAATGACCTGTTAGACTAAAGCGTTAACGATTGTTCTCGAGCAAGAGAACCTCCAAGGCTGACATAAGGTTAAAAGTGTTGGGCACCCATTAAAAATTGATCTACAACAGTAATGACACACCGTGGAGTATTGGATAGCGGCTCGGATTGAGGAATCGGAGAGCTGAGTTCAAATTCCAGTCGAATCCATTACATTCACTTACGTGCTAATACCCTTGGGAAAGCTATAAATCCTCTTCCTCCCCACAGCTATGGGTAAATAGTAGGACAAACCGAGTTTGATGGCAACTGGTCTACCGCAGAAAAAAATAGCAACCTACTGTGGGAAAAAAAACCTGCCTCGTCAGTCATGTATCGCAAGATACATGATCGCATAAGCGTGTATCACGCATGGCACATAATTTGATTGCAATACACGGAATAAATATTCGTGATTAAGAACGGATTATGCTAAAAAATAAGCAGACATATCGTTTGTAATTTATTTAATCATTTTTCCACTAGCTTTAGTTACTCTTTTATTTATTCCCCATATATATATATATATATATATATATATATATATATATATAACCTTATTTTTAATCTTATTTCTAATAAATGTAGCAATTTAAATGGACAAACAATTCAGATTTTAAATCTGACACCAATGAAGCAGCAGATACCGAAGTAGGAAGTATATATATATATATATATATATATATATATATATATATATATATATATATATATATATATACTAAAATGTTGCAATTTATTTCATCCGACATGACTAAAAGAGAATTCGCTACTTAAATACACAATATATATATATATATATATATATATATATATATAATCAGACATGACTAAAAGAGAATTCGCTACTTAAATGCACAATATATATATATATATATATATATATATATATATATATATATATATATAAACCTTATTTTTTAATCTTATTTCTAATAAATGTAGTAATTTAAATGGACAAACAATTCAGATTTTAAATCTGACACCAACGAGGCGGCAGATACCGAAGTACGAATATATATATATATATATATATATATATATATATATACTATAATGTTTGCAATTTATTTAATCAGACATGACTAAAAAGAGAATTCGCTACTTAAATACACAATATATATATATATATATATATATATATATATATATATATATAGTATAGTATATATTATATTATACATTATAGTATATATATATATATATACTTCATACTTGTGTATTCTGCCGCTTCGTTGTTGTCAGATTTAAAATCTGAATTGTTTGTCCATTTAAATTACTACATTTATTAGAAATAAGATTAAAAATAAGGTTATATATATATATATATATATATATATATATATATATATATATATATTGTGTATTTCAGTAGCGAATTCTCTTTTTGTCATGTCTGATTAAATAAATTGCAAACATTATGTCTGCTTATTTTTTTTAGCTTAATCCGTTCATATTCACGGATATCAAATGAGACCTGCTTAAAATAAAATAAGCAGACATAACGTTTGTAATTTATTTAATCAGATAAACCCAAAAGAGAATTTGTTGCTTAAATACACAAATTTTAAATCCTATAATCAATCAGTACACCAGAACAACATTACCTGACAATTTAATCGTGACCTTGTGAAAAGTCAGATTGAAATAACTAATGATAACTCAATAACTTTCAAGAAACGGTAGCAGGCATCATTTGATTGTAATACACGGAAAAATATTCGTGAATTTTCATGGATTATACTAAAAATAAGCAAACAATGATTGTAATTTATTTAATCAGACATGACTAAAAGAGAATTTGCTGCCTAAACAAATATATATATATATATATATATATATATATATATATATTAGCAAGTATGAATCCTCTTCCTCTCCCTCCAGCTATGGGTAAAATAGCAGGACAGACTGGGTTCTATAGCCTTGGATGGCAACTGGTCTAGGAGAAGGACAACTCTGAATTCAAAACCTGCGGAGGGTCGTTTGGGAACCTTGTGGCATTCGGTGCACCAGGTCTCTGTATTCGTCCCTTCAAAAGGTGTGGATGGTCCTGCACGAGGCCTTCACCACTATAATCAAATCTCATGTGCCGGTGTCGGGCTCTCGGTTTCCTGGAAACTGATCTGCTTGACCCTCATACGTCGAATCTCGACGGGAGAGTCGATTATTATATATATATTAGGTAGCATATTTCCATTCAAGCATGTTTAATGAAATAATATTGACATACTATGTCTATTTATTTTTGTAATAATCTTTTCTAGTTCTCTACACCATTAAAATAATAAATAAAACCATCAAATTCTCGTAGGCCACTTTATCAAAAGTTACCAACCAACAATGAATTTATTAAGAGTGTAATAGCAATGTTTGAAAATTTGAGATGACTAACATTCAGCATCATTCAGCATTTTACCGTCTCTGGTTACCTCCCTTGGATTGTGAACGCTTGTTTACAAAACACCGTAACCACAACAGATAATTTTAAAATAATTATAACAGAGTGTGTTTACTAAAATCACTTTCATTTTCCAAATACTTTTCATTTTCTTGGGAAATAAAAATGATTTTCACAATTACAGTGCATTTCTTGCATCATTTGATTGTAATACACGGAAAAATATCCGTGAATATGAACGGATTGTACTAAAAATAAGCAGACATAATGTTTTTAATTTATGTAATCAGACATGCCTAGTAGAAATGTGACCTTGGACACAAGCAGCTAGCCATGCATGAGTTGAGATTTGTGAAGATGTGCATTGTATAGATTTGGAATGTTTCCATTCTGAGTCCGTGTCACACAGTATGCGCCTGATAGAACAACAGGCTAAATTTGGATAAAGTATATATCAATATTAGTGCTCATTGGTATGCGTTGATTTCAGTATTTCCAAAAGCAGGCCAACTGAATCTTACTCGGTGTTTCAATGAAACTAGTTGGTTGTTCTAGCAAGACAGCTTGTGACAAATTTATGCATAATCTATCAATTGATTGGTTTTTGTTCCATTTATTCGAACATTATGTTTTCGTGCTTTCTTTGTTTTTTTTTTTTATTGAAACAGTTTGACTTTAATTCAAAGAGCATTTATTTTGTGTTGGAGGAAAGATGTTTCCAAAACCTATTCAGGTCTCATGAAGCAAATAATCAATTATTGTGCTTTTCAATAAGTTTGTTTGTTGACTGTGAAACTCGATACATTTTCAGAGCAGTGCAGCCGTTTGTGTTTATGTAAATAAATTTTTCTTTTTTCTTTCAAAAAATCTTATTTCATGTCCACCGCCCAAATGAATGATTATTTCTTTTTTTCCCGCTCCACGAAACTTAATTTTCTTAGGGCGGTGTCCTCTCACTAAATACAGAACAATGGACATTTAAGTAGAAACTATAGGTCAGTCACCGGATGTTTTCAAATAATCTCCAATTCCCTAACTTCCTTTCTCATATATATATATATATATATATATATATATATATATATATGTGTGTGTGTGTGTGTGTGTGTGTGTGCATATTTTCTTGCATATATATATATATATATATATATAATATATATATATATATATATGTGTGTGTGTGTGTGTAAAAGAAAAATTGTCCCAATCGTGTAACACCATAATTATCCATGACACTAAGTGTTTAGTAGCTGTCTATATTTCTGAGATGAGAAATGTACACTATTTGCATTATTCGGACTATTGTTCACATCTTTATTGCCATATTTATCAGAACGTCTCGGCCGTTGTACGCTCCGGCCTTCTTCAAGTGGTTGGAATATTAGCAAGTTCGATTTTACTATTTTTAAACTACAATTCTCCATGATTCTCTCTCTCTCTCCTCTCTCTCTCTCTCTCTCTCTCTCTCTCTCTCTCTATATATATATATATATATATATATATATATATATATATATATACATTATATCACACATTATGAAATGGACAAAGTCCGACAATTATTTTAAGACATTTTTATCATGTAGAATTGTAGTTTTAAAACAGTAAAATCGACCTTGCTAACCGAAACACGTCTTTGTGGCTAAATTGGTAAATCCGTATAGGACACAGGTTCAATTCCTGTCGGAGGACGCATATTTTCTATGAAAATTTCTCGGACATTCAGCCCGATAAATGTTGTTAATACTATTTATTATAACAGAGCATTTACTTAAATATTTGTATCTATACAAAGAATGTATAAAAATAAAAAATGTCTTAAAATAATTGTCGGACTTTGTCCATTTCATCATATATATATATATATATATATATATATATATATATATATATATATATATATATATATATGTGTGTGTGTGTGTGTGTGTGTGTGTGTGTGTGTGTGTGTGTGTGTGTGTGTGTGTGTGAAACATAAGAAACTAGGAATGAACTCGTTAGGTAAATAATCCAAAGTTCTTTAGTATTTTTGTTATTATTTTTTAAAAATAGTGCTCGATACAAAAGTAGAGCATAAATATAATTATTTATTTAAAAATATGATTCAACACGCTACATAAGTGTTCTCATGTAAACATGAGAACACTTATGTAGCGTGTTGAAATCATATTTTTAATAAATAATTATATATATGCACTCTAAATAGTATGTATATATATATATATATATATATATATATATATATATATATATATATATATATATATATATATGCACTCTGGGGAGTTAGGTGGCTGGTGTAAAGGATAATGTCGTCACAAAATTGTCTGACAGCCATAACTGGTTCTCCGGCTTGCGTGGTATGGTGCAGTGTCCTGTTGCCAGATATAGTGTCTTCCAGCAGCTGCCCTCTTGACCCAGGGAAACACTACCTCCTCAAGGCAATTGATGTCGGTGTGCGTGTTGAGTCTGATGTGCTGTGGGAAGATAAATGGAGGCATAACGTCACCATTATTAGTGATCACTGCAAACAGCTTCATAATCACCATTAGGCTCATCCAAATCTTTACAAATCCTCTGCGCTGTTCTCAGCACGACACACAAGCACACTGAAATGAATTCCGGTGCGAATGCCAAACAGTTCATCATGCTTTCGAAATTTTTGGCGCGGTGAATCGCATCATTGTGCTCTTTTTTCTCATAGACTGTGCTAAACGGACCCTACTATACTGTGAAGTCGACAAAACCAAATACAAACAACGCACAAGTGCGAAATTAAAAATATAAAACACCGACAATTTACCAATCGCACCCTGTACAGCATGAACACCAGACCAGATATGGCAGCAATATTCAATGCATGGATAAATGGTAGATTTATAAATGTGCAAGATGGATTCTGATGAGAAAAACTTTGGCGGTGGGAAAGTAAATTCGTGATTCTAGGTGAGGACCAAAATAAATTCTGGCAAGACACAATGAACCAACTTGTGGCATCAAATGAGAAATGCTGGTTATAAACAGGAGTGATCACATCTGAACGATTTAGAACGTTTTGGCATAGAAGAATGGTCATAAATGCCAAACTTTTCGAAGTCTACAGAAAATCTCTATTTGCAGTGACCAGTGTCAATGGTGCCTCAATTAAAGTTTAATACATTTTAATACTGATAAAAAAATGGTTCCTGTAAGTTAAGTATAATTATAGAAACATTGCGCAAACAAATACAAATTTATCATTACACTATTTATATTCGACCGTTGTATTTTTTGTGGGTACATATTTCTGAACCATCACCTATCGTAATTGATAGGTTGTCTCTCAAGGCGGTGCCTTGCCTAGAACGCCTTTTGGGACTCAAGATTTCCCCAGATCTCCAATGGAACCCATCTATACGGTCCATCATTAAAGAAAAAACTGACTCTGGCTGTTCTGGTAACAAATGAACTCTCAAGTAATCATTCTGTGTGTGGCGCAGTTGAGCGAGAAATCAACAAAATACCTTGTAACACCAAAGATGTATTGAAGACACGGATTATGGCAGCATTCACCAACTTAAACAAGGATACCACCCAGAAGAGTTGCAGGAGATTCCGAAGTCGTTGCAGGCTGTGGTTGAAGCAAATGGCGATTTTATTAAATAAATTTACTCTTTAGTATTTGTTATGATCCAGTTCCTTGTACCACGGTGATAGTCCAAGGTAGAACCAATAAAGAAGAACTCGAACACAGGTATGGAATAACACAGATATATTACAACAGGAATATATACAGAGAAGTAGAAGTGTTAGTATGAACAATCAGGGTTAGTCTCGACCATTATCACTATTCCAATGTCTTGCAGTAATTGTCTGAACGTGACTCTGTTTCGGACTGCCTCTGACTCGACTGACTGACTCGACTTGAACTACTGAGTGACTTCGTGCCTACTCCTGAGGCGCAGTATTTATTAAGTATGGAATATTATTATTATGGGTAAGATCCCATAACAGTATTTCAGTATTTTGTGCAATTTTGGTAAATATGTCTGTTAAAATGAAATGTCACAGTTATTTTCATTTTTTGCCCTATTTAGATGACAATTTATACATCGCACTCTGTAGATCTCTGAAAATGAGATGCCAGTGTTATTTTAATTTTTGCGTAATTTAGATGACAATTTATCCATCGCATCCTCTCTATATATGCAGTTGATTCCACAGTTCATAGGAGGACTCACAGAAACCTAGATGACCAGAGCCTGATCGCTCTTCTGAATTTGTTCACACAGCTCAATAGGTTAATGGAGACTGTCTTCTAATATCTATCAGGTCATCCCATAAGTTCTGTCCGAATTTTAACTTTTTGTTAAAATGAACGAAATTTAAAGAGTATTTTATAATATCTAATAGAGCTGAACATTATTTTTTATGTTTAGATGCATTTAAACTGATCAAATTTTATTTCAGAGAACAATAAAATGAAATTGTGTTTCATTAAAACCCTGCTAACATGGAAGTACCCAGGAATCATTTGAGGCACATAATGCTTTATGAGTTCAAGAAAGGAAACTCAGCAGGCGAAGCGGCTAGAAACATTCACTCAGTTTATGGAGAAGAATGTGTGAATGAAAGAACTTGCAGAAGATGGTTTGCAAAATTCAGAGGTGGAGATTTCACCCTTGAAGATGAAGATCGAACCGGACGTCCAGTTGAGTTTGATGAAAAGCTTCTTGAAGCAGCCCTTGAAGAAAATACTGTTTTATCAGTTGATGAATTGGCAGTGGTTTTCAGTTCGAACCATACAACTGTTCATCGTCATCTTCAACAACTTGGAAAAGTTCCTAAACTTGGAAAATGGGTGCCTCATGAATTGTCTGAAAACAACCTCAAATCCTGAGTTGACATCTGCTCTTCTCTCCATTCTCGCCAAATTGTTTCACCTTTTTTGGATAGACTTGTGACTGGCGACGAAAAATGGATCTTTTATCGAAATGTTAAGCGTCGTAGACAGTGGCTTGGTAAAGGGGAAGGACCCCTGCCACAGCCGGGAATGGAACTTCATGGGCAAAAGGTTCTTTCAATCTGGTGGGATCGCCAAGGAATAATCCACTTTGAATACTTACCACCTAATGCAACAATTAATGCTCAAATATACTGTCAGCAATTAGAGCGTTTGAACCAAGCTCTAGTGAATCGAAAAGAGGTGATGTTTCATCAGGACAATGCGCGACCCCACACAGCAAGAATCACATCACAAAAGATCGAAGAACTTGTTTGGGAGAAAATTCCTCATCCACCTTATTCTCCCGATCTTGCTCCTTCAGACTACCATTTGTTTCGTAGCTTACAGAATCATTTGGAAGAAACAGCTTTTGTAACACAGGAAGAGGTTAAAACTAACATTTGTGAGTTCTTCGAATCAAAGCCAAAAGAATTTTACAGTAATGGAATTAGTAAGCTTGTTAATAGATGGAAGGAAGTCATAAATAATCAGGGAAAATACATTGTTGATTGAATCTGTAATTAAATGTAACATTTGGACACTTGTTTTCTTTATTCAAAATTCGGACAGAACTTATGGGATGACCTGATAATACCTCCAAAACCAAGCTAGTTACGTTTCAAGAGAGTAGAACCTGAATTATTTCTAGTCATAATGAATACATTCTCAATGAAGCTCCTTACCTGAAACATTTATTGGGACCCAAAGTCACTCCAGAACTCAAGAGAAATTCATATATACGATCCATCACTAAAGAAAAATGGTTAGTTCCTTCTGACACTCCCCCTGCTATGTTCTATGTTTACAAGAATCAGATCAGACCAAAAATGGAGTCTTGCTATCCATTTCTCACTTTGCAGGCTTGAGAGATTCCAAAGCATTTTTGATTAATTGTTTCCCACCTTACAACCCTTTTTCCCCACAGACAAAATATTACAAACCTGTTGCTAGTCGATTACTATTTTCATGGAAGATATTTAGGCAAACTATATTCTTTGGTTCTGCCAGTTAAGATGCTCACAACTAGGACCTGCACATTGATTCATCTCACCTTTATTCTCCGTCATATTTTATTGCTGAGGAGGAAGTTCTAATTCTACTTCTCTCCAGAACCGTTGCATTGTAGAACAGACTCCCATGTGGATGCTTCCCTGACTACTATAATCTTAACCGTTTATAGTCTAGGATCAACCATTATCTATCCCATAATATGTATCACTTGCTCCCCTTTCTGTATGCCCTTGTAATAACCCCATTCGGCAACTCTCTACATTGAGTGGCTCTTGTGCTTTCTGTTGGATAAACAACTCTAAAAACAATGTTTGCTAAATTAAAAAAAATAATTGCTAAAGATGATGGGAAATGATAGGTTCAATGTACCGCTCCAGTAAGCATCTGACTCACCCTTCTATACTCTATCATGACAAGAACCCAAATCAGATGAAAATGTGGAGTACTGCTGCCATGTCTGAGCTGGAGCTGCCCATGCGTCACTTTCTAGTCAGAAGCGTCTTCGCGGCCTTGTATGTGTTGAATTACTATCAATTCTACAACACCTATCCTACAAAGAAAATGTCGCATGTCTCTTGCTACTCGGACGCTATTTCCATGGACAATTTTTTAGTCACATTCCTTAGATCCATCAGTTCAGACCTCCAGAGGAAAACGCCATACAACAGCGAGTCTTTAGTCCTGAGTAACTAAGTCCCAACATGTCATGTACACTGAAACAAATCATATCGATTCCTTTCTGTTGAAACTTGACTAATGCATGGAATAATAATGCAACACAAAATGTACTTAGAACAAAATGTATTGAAACAAGAAAGTGTACACAATATTTACATATAGTCTTTTGTATATTCCTGGTAAGACCGTTCCTGGAGAATGTGTTGACTGAGTCGCAGTCGGGCAGAGTCTCTGGTTGAATCTCTTGATTCCTCCCTCTCTTCCCGGTACCAACCATATTTATATGGTCGGTACTCCACTATGCAAATTAGGTGGATCCTACCACACTTTCCTATTCCGTTTAGTAAAAAGGAAGATCTATTGAGATAGGGACTTAAACGCTGCTTTGTATTACAGACACCCAAGAGGATGCTTCCCCGATCGCAAAAATCATAACATCGTTAAGTCTAAGATTTACCTGTAATCCTCTCTACATATCCTCTTAAACTGAACTTGTTACTACCTCTCCTTATGTGTTTCTACCTCAATCATTAGCCTCTAATTTTTGTGGTTCAGTGGACCATTATGTATTTGATGAACAATAAGTAAAAAACAAAATAAAAAAAATAAAACTAAGGCTAATTACATAGATAACACTGGTCAATACGATTTTTAGTGCCAAAAAACAAAACACGTTTTTTAGCTAATTTGATCGTGGTGATTCCGAAAATGACTTTAATTTTTTATAGTTAGCTACTATTTTTGCCGTAATGAAATTGCTCATTTTTCGAAAGATCAATTTACAATCTTGGCTGATCACAAAAATCTAGATAATAAAGGTCGTAGAAACCCATTAATTTTCAGGTAAGAAAAGCAATTTATGTCAGCCATCTGAAATATAAAAATATTTTGAGTCAAAAATTTTGAAATAGAAATACTGGATTTATTGACATAATTCAGATTAACTGATAAACTTTATCAATAATACTCTTTAGTAAACCTGATAATTAAGGTGAAATAAAAAAAGAAATCCTCAAATCTTGTCTGATATTCATAAATTTAACCCATCAATTTTATCTCTTCACTACGGAAAGAAACCAAGCGCATTTAGAGCATTTTGTTTTCACAGTTAGAAAGAAACTTCAATTAAAGACATCCCAATTAATTGCACCTATTCCATTGTACATGATACTGCTGGAGTATCAAAAGGTATCTAAATAACATTGAACATGACAGACAATGAAGAAAGAGAAAGATTTTTACCATAGTTCTTATGTTCACAAAGGTTTTATTTCTGCTGTTAGTTTATAATTATTATTTGATGAAAATACTTGTTGGTCTTGGTTTATTCAATCGTGTTATTTTTAATGACTTAGGGTCTGATTGTTATTGCAAAAATAGTATTTTTCAATAAGCAAACCAATATTTTTTGGTTTAAATACGAATTGAGAGGTTTTTACGATTTTATTTTGAGAAATATTGCCATCGGTCAATATCATATATATAAAACAAATGAAAAATTTTCCAAAATGAGGCATTTCTCTACAGCAAAAACGATAACTAATCAAGAAAATGTGAGGTCATTTTCAGATTCAGCGTCTTCAAAAAAGATGTTTGGTGTCTCTACACCATTTCAAAGTTCTTTTTTTTTTCCTTTTTAATCAGTGAAATTCATTAATGTTATTCAGAAAAAACAATTTCTCATGTAACTTCATGTATTTAGCATGAATTGTATAAGAATAAATGAGTTATTATAATAAAACAAAATAGACGGGTAGGTTACTAAAAGCAACGAGTTAAAAGTAAGGAGAGGAAAGCGAAGATCATCAAATTCCACATTTGCTGTAATTTTTGTATTTTAAAAACAAATAATGATTGAATTGACGACCTTTTACCAGTCGTCAAACGTTTTTTTTACAGAACGAGTTTAAACTATTTAACTCGTAGACTGCCAGAGGTCAATTACGAAATCTGACTTCAAGCGCCAACATAGGCAATAAAATAAAATTTATGAGATGATTTACAACTTCAACTGTCTTCATGTTGTTTTCCCGCTAAAAGTATAAATGGGAATAAACTCGTTGTTGGCGTAAGCAGATGACTGTATCTCAGAAATAGCGGTTGGCAAGTAAAATGGCGGGAAAAACAAACCTTCAGAATCTGTCTATATCTCTGTATTATGATTACTTGCATTATTTACATTATTCGGACTGTTATCCTCATCTTCATTGTCATATTCACAACGTTTCGGCCGTTGTACGCTCCGGCCTTTATGTCTATGTCTCTCTATATATCTGTCTATATCTCTGAGATGAGGTATTATGATTACTTGCATTATTTACATTATTCGGACTGTTATCCTCATCTTCATTGCCATATTCACAACGTTTCGGCCGTTGTACGCTCCGGCCTTTATGTCTATGTCTCTCTATATATCTGTCTATATCTCTGAGATGAGGTATTATGATTACTTGCATTATTTATATTATTTGGACTGTTATCCACATCTTCATTGCCATATTCATTAACGTTTCGGCCGTTGTACGCTCCGGCCTTTATGTCTATGTCTCTCTATATATCTGTCTATATCTCTGAGATGAGGTATTATGATTACTTGCATTATTTACATTATTCGGACTGTTATCCTCATCTTCATTGCCATATTCACAACGTTTCGGCCGTTGTACGCTCCGGCCTTTATGTCTATGTCTCTCTATATATGTCTATATCTCTGAGATGAGGTATTATGATTACTTGTATTATTTACATTATTCGGACTGTTATCCTCATCTTAATTGCCATATTCACAACGTTTCGGCCGTTGTACGCTCCGGCCTTTATGTCTATGTCTCTCTATATATCTGTCTATATCTCTGAGATGAGGTATTATGATTACTTGCATTATTTACATTATTCGGACTGTTATCCTCATCTTCATTACCATATTCACAACGTTTCGGCCGTTGTACGCTCCGGCCTTTATGTCTATGTCTCTATATATCTGTCTATATCTCTGAGATGAGGTATTATGATTACTTGCATTATTTACATTATTCGGACTGTTATCCTCATCTTAATTGCCATATTCACAACGTTTCGGCCGTTGTACGCTCCGGCCTTTATGTCTATGTCTCTCTATATATCTGTCTATATCTCTGAGATGAGGTATTATGATTACTTGCATTATTTACATTATTCGGACTGTTATCCTCATCTTAATTGCCATATTCACAACGTTTCGGCCGTTGTACACTCAGGCCTTTATGTCTATGTCTCTCTATATATCTGTCTATATCTTTGAGATGGGGTATTATGATTACTTGCATTATTTACATTATTCGGACTGTTATCCTCATCTTCATTGCCATATTCACAACGTTTCGGCCGTTGTACGCTCCGGCCTTTATGTCTATGTCTCTCTATATATCTGTCTATATCACTGAGATGAGGTATTATGATTACTTGCATTATTTACATTATTCGGACTGTTATCCTCATCTTAATTGCCATATTCACAACGTTTCGGCCGTTGTACGCTCCGGCCTTTATGTCTATGTCTCTCTATATATCTGTCTATATCTCTGAGATGAGGTATTATGATTACTTGCATTATTTACATTATTAGGACTGTTATCCTCATCTTAATTGCCATATTCACAACGTTTCGGCCGTTGTACGTTCCGGCCTTTATTTCTCTCTATATATATTTGTCTATAGCTCCGGCCTTTATGTCTAGGTCTCTCTATATATCTGTCTATATCTCTGAGATGAGGTATTATGATTACTTGCATTATTTACATTATTAGGACTGTTATCCTCATCTTAATTGCCATATTCACAACGTTTCGGCCGTTGTACGTTCCGGCCTTTATTTCTCTCTATATATATTTGTCTATAGCTCCGGCCTTTATGTCTATGTCTCTCTATATATCTGTCTATATCTCTGAGATGAGGTATTATGATTACTTGCATTATTTACATTATTAGGACTGTTATCCTCATCTTAATTGCCATATTCACAACGTTTCGGCCGTTGTACGTTCCGGCCTTTATTTCTCTCTATATATATTTGTCTATAGCTCCGGCCTTTATGTCTAGGTCTCTCTATATATCTGTCTATATCTCTGAGATGAGGTATTATGATTACTTGCATTATTTACATTATTCGGACTGTTATCCTCATCTTAATTGCCATATTCACAACGTTTCGGCCGTTGTACGTTCCGGCCTTTATTTCTCTCTATATATATTTGTCTATAGCTCCGGCCTTTATGTCTATGTCTCTCTATATATCTGTCTATATCTCTGAGATGAGGTATTATCATTACTTGCATTATTTACATTATTCGGACTGTTATCCTCATCTTAATTGCCATATTCACAACGTTTCGGCCGTTGTACGTTCCGGCCTTTATTTCTCTATATATATTTTTGTCTATAGCTCCGGCCTTTATGTCTAGGTCTCTATATATCTGTCTATATCTCTGAGATGAGGTATTATGATTACTTGCATTATTTACATTATTCGGACTGTTATCCTCATCTTAATTGCCATATTCACAACGTTTCGGCCGTTGTACGTTCCGGCCTTTATTTCTCTATATATATTTTGTCTATAGCTCCGGCCTTTATGTCTAGGTCTCTCTATATATCTGTCTATATCTCTGAGATGAGGTATTATGATTACTTGCATTATTTACATTATTCGGACTGTTATCCTCATCTTCATTGCCATATTCACAACGTTTCGGCCGTTGTACGTTCCGGCCTTTATTTCTCTCTATATATATTTGTCTATAGCTCCGGCCTTTATGTCTAGGTCTCTCTATATATCTGTCTATATCTCTGAGATGAGGTACTATGATTACTTGCATTATTTACATTATTAGGACTGTTATCCTCATCTTAATTGCCATATTCACAACGTTTCGGCCGTTGTACGTTCCGGCCTTTATTTCTCTATATATATATTTGTCTATAGCTCCGGCCTTTATGTCTAGGTCTCTCTATATATCTGTCTATATCTCTGAGATGAGGTATTATGATTACTTGCATTATTTACATTATTCGGACTGTTATCCTCATCCTAATTGCCATATTCACAACGTTTCGGCCGTTGTACGTTCCGGCCTTTATTTCTCTCTATATATATTTGTCTATAGCTCCGGCCTTTATGTCTAGGTCTCTCTATATATCTGTCTATATCTCTGAGATGAGGTATTATGATTACTTGCATTATTTACATTATTAGGACTGTTATCCTCATCTTAATTGCCATATTCACAACGTTTCGGCCGTTGTACGTTCCGGCCTTTATTTCTCTATATATATATTTGTCTATAGCTCCGGCCTTTATGTCTAGGTCTCTCTATATCTGTCTATATCTCTGAGATGAGGTATTATGATTACTTGCATTATTTACATTATTCGGACTGTTATCCTCATCTTAATTGCCATATTCACAACGTTTCGGCCGTTGTACGTTCCGGCCTTTATTTCTCTATATATATATTTGTCTATAGCTCCGGCCTTTATGTCTAGGTCTCTCTATATATCTGTCTATATCTCTGAGATGAGGTATTATGATTACTTGCATTATTTACATTATTCGGACTGTTATCCTCATCTTAATTGCCATATTCACAACGTTTCGGCCGTTGTACGTTCCGGCCTTTATTTCTCTATATATATTTTGTCTATAGCTCCGGTCTTTATGTCTAGGTCTCTCTATATATCTGTCTATATCTCTGAGATGAGGTATTATGATTACTTGCATTATTTACATTATTCAGACTGTTATCCTCATCTTCATTGCCATATTCACAACGTTTCGGCCGTTGTACGCTCCGGCCTTTATGTCTATCTCTGTCTATATCTCTGAGATGAGGTATTAAGTTTACTTACATTATTTACATTATTCGGACTGTTATCCTCATCTTCATTGCCATATTCACAACGTTTCGGCCGTTGTACGCTCCGGCCTTTATGTCTATGTCTCTCTATATATCTGTCTATATCTCTGAGATGAGGTATTATGATTACTTACATTATTCGGACTGTTATCCTCATCTTCATTGCCATATTCACAACGTTTCGGCCGTTGTACGCTCCGGCCTTTATGTCTATGTCTCTCTATATATCTGTCTATATCTCTGAGATGAGGTATTATGATTACTTACATTATTCGGACTGTTACCCTCATCTTCATTGCCATATTCACAACGTTTCGGCCGTTGTACGCTCCGGCCTTTATGTCTATGTCTCTCTATATATCTGTCTATATCTCTGAGATGAGGTATTATGATTACTTGCATTATTTACATTATTCGGACTGTTATCCTCATCTTCATTTGCCATATTCACAACGTTTCGGCCGTTGTACGCTCCGGCCTTTATGTCTATGTCTCTCTATATATCTGTCTATATCTCTGAGATGAGGTATTATGATTACTTGCATTATTTACATTATTCGGACTGTTATCCTCATCTTAATTGCCATATTCACAACGTTTCGGCCGTTGTACGCTCCGGCCTTTATGTCTATGTCTCTCTATATATCTGTCTATATCTCTGAGATGAGGTATTATGATTACTTGCATTATTTACATTATTAGGACTGTTATCCTCATCTTAATTGCCATATTCACAACGTTTCGGCCGTTGTACGTTCCGGCCTTTATTTCTCTCTATATATTTTGTCTATAGCTCCGGCCTTTATGTCTAGGTCTCTCTATATATCTGTCTATATCTCTGAGATGAGGTATTATGATTACTTGCATTATTTACATTATTAGGACTGTTATCCTCATCTTAATTGCCATATTCACAACGTTTCGGCCGTTGTACGTTCCGGCCTTTATTTCTCTCTATATATATTTGTCTATAGCTCCGGCCTTTATGTCTAGGTCTCTCTATATATCTGTCTATATCTCTGAGATGAGGTATTATGATTACTTGCATTATTTACATTATTAGGACTGTTATCCTCATCTTAATTGCCATATTCACAACGTTTCGGCCGTTGTACGTTCCGGCCTTTATTTCTCTCTATATATATTTGTCTATAGCTCCGGCCTTTATGTCTAGGTCTCTCTATATATCTGTCTATATCTCTGAGATGAGGTATTATGATTACTTGCATTATTTACATTATTAGGACTGTTATCCTCATCTTAATTGCCATATTCACAACGTTTCGGCCGTTGTACGTTCCGGCCTTTATTTCTCTCTATATATATTTGTCTATAGCTCCGGCCTTTATGTCTAGGTCTCTCTATATATCTGTCTATATCTCTGAGATGAGGTATTATGATTACTTGCATTATTTACATTATTCGGACTGTTATCCTCATCTTAATTGCCATATTCACAACGTTTCGGCCGTTGTACGTTCCGGCCTTTATTTCTCTCTATATATTTGTCTATAGCTCCGGCCTTTATGTCTAGGTCTCTCTATATATCTGTCTATATCTCTGAGATGAGGTATTATCATTACTTGCATTATTTACATTATTCGGACTGTTATCCTCATCTTAATTGCCATATTCACAACGTTTCGGCCGTTGTACGTTCCGGCCTTTATTTCTCTCTATATATATTTGTCTATAGCTCCGGCCTTTATGTCTAGGTCTCTCTATATATCTGTCTATATCTCTGAGATGAGGTATTATGATTACTTGCATTATTTACATTATTCGGACTGTTATCCTCATCTTAATTGCCATATTCACAACGTTTCGGCCGTTGTACGTTCCGGCCTTTTATTTCTCTATATATATATTTGTCTATAGCTCCGGCCTTTATGTCTAGGTCTCTCTATATATCTGTCTATATCTCTGAGATGAGGTATTATGATTACTTGCATTATTTACATTATTCGGACTGTTATCCTCATCTTCATTGCCATATTCACAACGTTTCGGCCGTTGTACGTTCCGGCCTTTATTTCTCTCTATATATATTTGTCTATAGCTCCGGCCTTTATGTCTAGGTCTCTCTATATATCTGTCTATATCTCTGAGATGAGGTATTATGATTACTTGCATTATTTACATTATTAGGACTGTTATCCTCATCTTAATTGCCATATTCACAACGTTTCGGCCGTTGTACGTTCCGGCCTTTATTTCTCTATATATATATTTGTCTATAGCTCCGACCTTTATGTCTAGGTCTCTCTATATATCTGTCTATATCTCTGAGATGAGGTATTATGATTACTTGCATTATTTACATTATTCGGACTGTTATCCTCATCCTAATTGCCATATTCACAACGTTTCGGCCGTTGTACGTTCCGGCCTTTATTTCTCTCTATATATATTTGTCTATAGCTCCGGCCTTTATGTCTAGGTCTCTCTATATATCTGTCTATATCTCTGAGATGAGGTATTATGATTACTTGCATTATTTACATTATTAGGACTGTTATCCTCATCTTAATTGCCATATTCACAACGTTTCGGCCGTTGTACGTTCCGGCCTTTTATTTCTCTATATATATATTTGTCTATAGCTCCGGCCTTTATGTCTAGGGTCTCTATATATCTGTCTATATCTCTGAGATGAGGTATTATGATTACTTGCATTATTTACATTATTCGGACTGTTATCCTCATCTTAATTGCCATATTCACAACGTTTCGGCCGTTGTACGTTCCGGCCTTTATTTCTCTATATATATATTTGTCTATAGCTCCGGCCTTTATGTCTAGGTCTCTCTATATATCTGTCTATATCTCTGAGATGAGGTATTATGATTACTTGCATTATTTACATTATTCGGACTGTTATCCTCATCTTAATTGCCATATTCACAACGTTTCGGCCGTTGTACGTTCCGGCCTTTATTTCTCTATATATATATTTGTCTATAGCTCCGGTCTTTATGTCTAGGTCTCTCTATATATCTGTCTATATCTCTGAGATGAGGTATTATGATTACTTGCATTATTTACATTATTCAGACTGTTATCCTCATCTTCATTGCCATATTCACAACGTTTCGGCCGTTGTACGCTCCGGCCTTTATGTCTATCTCTGTCTATATCTCTGAGATGAGGTATTAAGTTTACTTGCATTATTTACATTATTCGGGCTGTTATCCTCATCTTCATTGCCATATTCACAACGTTTCGGCCGTTGTACGCTTCGGCTTTTATGTCTATGTCTCTCTATATATCTGTCTATATCTCTGAAATGAGGTATCATGATTACTTGCATTATTTACATTTTTTGGACTGTTATCCTCACCTTCATCGCTATATTCACAACGTTTCAGCCGTTATATGCTCCGGCCTTCTTCAGGTGATTGGAATTTCGAATCGAACCCTTTATTTCATTCACTGAGGTAGATTACTCTAGTTTCACGTGCCGTACCTTTTCCGGATGCCCCAGTTAACTCAACTCTCCAGGTTCTTGGTTCACCATTATTGTGGCCTGGTAGTGAACACACAATTCTTTGATTCTAGACACTGGATCTAATCAACGTCTTTATCCACTAAGCCACGTGTCCTTGTTACTGATTTACTAATCTTGGATCCTCGATAGGCTATTGGAGTATAAAATTTTGTCCTTAAACAAAATCGTTTTTATTTGATTTTTCGTTCCTATTGAAGTTTTGCGACAGAAATTAAGTTAAGTGCTTCGTGTTATTTTTCTTTATCTGTTATTGAATAATATTTCTTCATACTTGTCACAAATATTAATTCATCCCAAGAAATTATAAATTTTAAATCAAAATTTGTTTAGCTTGCTTCGCAACAACTCCAACCCTCAGAATAAAAAATTACCAAATATCATGGTTGCTGAAGACATTAGATTTATAATACCAAATATATCAAGAACACATGGCACAGTGGATAAAGGCGTTAGTTAGATCCAGTGACCGGACCCAATGAGTGTGAGTTCAATACCTGGTTAAGGTGGTGAGCTTGCAGAGGGGAATTAACAGGAAATAACTAACAATCTGGCATCCATTATACATGGCACGTGGAAATAGAACAGTCTACCCCAGTGAGCGAAATAAAGGGTTCATCTCGACATTCCACCGTTCAAACGTTGTAACAAATATGGCGACAAAGATGAGAACAATAGTCCGAATAATGTAAATAGTGTACGTAATATCTCGTCTCGGAAATATAGATAGATACTGAAGGATATTTTCCTTTAAAAAAATCGTTTTTATTAAAGTAAGTGCCATTTTTCTTTATCTGTTACTGAATAATATTTCTTCATATTGAAATTTTATGCCAATTTTGGTGAGCATTTTGTGTCATTTTTTTAAAGTATCTTTTCTGTTAATTACCCCGAAATTATCTAAAGTTACTTATCGCGAATATTAATTCACCTCAAGAAATTATAAATTTTAAATCAAAATTTGTTTAGCTTGCCTCCAACTCTCAGAATAACCGTTTTTATTGTTTGTTTTTCCCAATAAGTATTATATTTATTATTGTAAAAAGTACAATAATTATGAAACATGTCCGGAGGGGAAGTGGGGGGGGAGACTGGTCTTTGCTATCTATCATAGTCCTAGTTAATTACAATCACAACCCATTGATCTAATATAATTTATCGAATTACCACAAGAATACATCCATCACCATTCAATCCTGCATATACCACAATACCAAATTGTGGACCTACAAAATACCCTATGATATTTTTCCCAATAAATAATGATTCGGCTGGCGACCTTTGACGTCTGCAGCCAAACGTTCAGGCGAGTTTAAATTCTTTATAACCAAAATGGCAGGAGCCACTAACCTCGTTAATGAATTTATCTTTCTCGGATTGGAGTATAGGATATTTTCCTTTAAACAAAATAGGTTTTATTAAGGTAAGTGTTTTGTGTCACTTCATCTGTTATTGAATAATATTTCTTCATGTTGAATTTTTATGCCAATTTTGGTGAGCACTTCGTGTTAGTTTTTCTTTTATATCTTTTCTGGTAATTCCTTCGTAATAATCTAAAGTTACTTATCGCAAATATTAATTCATCCCAAGAAATTATAACAACTCAACATCAGAATAAAAAAAATATCACGGAGTTATTCATATTTCGTAAGTGTGAGTGATATTCGAGGTATTTACAAGGAATATTTTACAGTTTAAAAAAATCTGTTTTAGGCTTGTTTATCGGGATGAGCGCGAATGTAGACCCCTACATTTAGAAATAGCGTACCCTAGTAGCTCATTTTTGCAAAAATCACAAAGGTCAGCCAACCGGAAGTTCAATGGAAGGTTCTCGTTCTGGGAGAATTTGGTGCGAATTTAAGTCAATATAGATTCTTTATTTTGGAGTGAATTAAGAGAAAATATCCTTTTCTTTCCCAGCAAATTATTTAGTTGATGATGGCCCAAACAAATTGGAATGCATCAACTTTCTGTACTTTGCAAATTTTATTTTGTATTTTGAATATTAAATCGAAAATGATTGAGTTTAATGTTTGGCGTCTTTAAAGAAGTTCAAAGAGTGGATCTTTCTCTTCTTTTAATTACAAATCAATTTTTTTAATTCTTTTTAAAAATAGGAGCAGCTGATTCTCAATCTGTTATTGATCTTTACAGTGAAACTTTTTTTTGGACTTAAATTGAATTTTTTTTTTTACTTTCATATAAATATTTTAGTATTATATAGTAGAATAAAATACAAAAAATATTAACTTTAATGAATTTGTAGCATTAAACTCTTTCTGTTAAGTATATAAATATCATGAAATTAAATTCACAGTGGTTAATTGGGAAAATAATTCTGCATCCAATTGTATGTATATAGTGTAAACGATTTAAAATAAATGCAATGTTATAACAAAAACATCAATGAGGAATGGATGGGTAAGTAAACGTGACTAGTAAAATAATGAGGGCGGGGAACTACAACGCGCCTGCAATAGTTTTTTTTCTTATTTTTATTTTTTTAATAATGATTAAGTTGGCGACCATTTCTTCACGTCTGTAGGCAAAAATTCCTACACATCGAGTTTAAATTCTATAAGAAAAATGGCGGGTACCACAAATCTTGTGAGTGATTTTAGCTTTCTCGGATCCACTGTGTTAAAATATTTTCCTTAAATAAAATCGTATTTATCCGATTTTTCGTTCCTATTGAAGTTTTGTGAAAGGAATTAGGTAAGTGCTTCGAGTAATCATTCAGTAAAAGAATGAAAGATCATTCTTTTACTGAATGATGTTTCTTAAGATTTAATTTTTATGGCAACGATGTTGGTCAGTGTTTAGTATCATCTCAACTTTCCAAACTATTTTTGCCTAGCTCTTCCGGCCTCCCCGCCGCTCAACGAGTCGTGCCTAACTCTTCCGGCCTCCCCGCCGCTCAACGAGTCGTGCCTAACTCTTCCGGCCTCCCCGCCGCTCAACGAGTCGTGCCTAACTCTTCCGGCCTCCCGCCGCTCAACGAGTCGTGCCCTAACTCTTCCGGCCTCCCGCCGCTCAACGAGTCGTGCCTAACTCTTCCGGCCTCCCGCCGCTCAACGAGTCGTGCCCTAACTCTTCCGGCCTCCCCGCCGCTCAACGAGTCGTGCCTAACTCTTCCGGCCTCCCCGCCGCTCAACGAGTCGTGCCTAACTCTTCCGGCCTCCCGCCGCTCAACGAGTCGTGCCTAACTCTTCCGGCCTCCCCGCCGCTCAACGAGTCGTGCCTAACTCTTCCGGCCTCCCCTCCCGCCGCTCAACGAGTCGTGCCTAACTCTTCCGGCCTCCCCGCCGCTCAACGAGTCGTGCCCTAACTCTTCCGGCCTCCCCGCCGCTCAACGAGTCGTGCCCTAACTCTTCCGGCCTCCCCGCTCTCAACGAGTCGTGCCTAACTCTTCCGGCCTCCCGCCGCTCAACGAGTCGTGCCTAACTCTTCCGGCCTCCCCGCCGCTCAACGAGTCGTGCCTAACTCTTCCGGCCTCCCCGCCGCTCAACGAGTCGTGCCCTAACTCTTCCGGCCTCCCCGCCGCTCAACGAGTCGTGCCTAACTCTTCCGGCCTCCCCGCCGCTCAACGAGTCGTGCCTAACTCTTCCGGCCTCCCCGCCGCTCAACGAGTCGTGCCTAACTCTTCCGGCCTCCCCGCCGCTCAACGAGTCGTGCCTAACTCTTCCGGCCTCCCCGCCGCTCAACGAGTCGTGCCTAACTCTTCCGGCCTCCCGCCGCTCAACGAGTCGTGCCCCTAACTCTTCCGGCCTCCCCGCCGCTCAACGAGTCGTGCCTAACTCTTCCGGCCTCCCCGCCGCTCAACGAGTCGTGCCTAACTCTTCCGGCCTCCCCGCCGCTCAACGAGTCGTGCCTAACTCTTCCGGCCTCCCCGCCGCTCAACGAGTCGTGCCCTAACTCTTCCGGCCTCCCCGCCGCTCAACGAGTCGTGCCTAACTCTTCCGGCCTCCCCGCCGCTCAACGAGTCGTGCCTAACTCTTCCGGCCTCCCCGCCGCTCAACGAGTCGTGCCTAACTCTTCCGGCCTCCCGCCGCTCAACGAGTCGTGCCTAACTCTTCCGGCCTCCCCGCCGCTCAACGAGTCGTGCCTAACTCTTCCGGCCTCCCCGCCGCTCAACGAGTCGTGCCTGGCGTTGTTTGTATTCATTCGCTCCTGAATAGTTATCATTGCGCAAACTGATAGTGTGTACGTAAATAGTTCTCGTGCGCAGTAATTGAGGCAAATTTAGACAAGAAAAATCAGTTCCTAACTTGGTTTTTCCGTAGTCTTCCGCGTTTAGCTTTCCGCAATGAATGTGTGTAAACAAGGTGAATAATGGCTGCCGCCAACTACGCAATTGAATCCGAAATTTCACCGTCGATAACTCCAAAACGGTAGATTTTATCCAATTTATGAAGCTAGATTCGAATGGAGTATGTACAATTACACATAAATGTAAGTTTTCTGCAAATTTTAAATGCAAACTCAGTGCGGTTGTTACACTGCATGTTTTTGGGTTTGTTTTTATAAGAGTGACAAAATATAACTTGCTATATAACTTACACTTTTTTTTATCTATAAAATAAAATTTATTAAAACTTTCACTACTGCATTTTATTTTAACCTTTTTGCAAAATTCCAACGAATTTTTTGTTAGCTAGAATTATAAATTACGATTATAATGCATCTGCTTTGCTTTGGATAATAAAATTAAATGAGAACCCTCACGACTAGCTTTTGAACCCTTACGTAATGCCATCTATGTTTTTTGTTATTCAATATTAGAAAGCAATATATACTTTATTTTGGTTATTTATTAAATTTATTAAAACATTCACTACTACCATAGATATTTAAACTTTTGCAAAATTCCTTCTTTTTGTTTAGAACTGCTTCTGTTTCATTTTCGTAAATAAAATTTGTTAAATTCAATGTAGCCTTGGATATTCGACCCTTCCCTTACATAATGACATTATATTTTTGTTTGTTTTGAGTCACCATTAAAAAAGCAATAATTTTATTTTGTATTTCAAAGGAATAGCATTTATACAGTTTTGTAAAAATTCAATTTTTATACCTGTCTATATTTCTGAGATGAGGTATTATAACTATTTACACTATTCACATTGTTCGGACTGTAGTGCTCATCTTTAATGTCACATTCATGAAGTTTGCACCGTTGTACGCCTTGGTCTTCTTCAGGTAATATACGTTGGAATTTCGAATCGATTCCTTTTAGTCCACTGGGGTAGATACTTCTGGTTCCACGTGCCATGCCTTTTCTGGAGGTCTTAGTTTCAGTTATTTCCCTTTAACTCAACTTTCCAAATTTTTGTTCACGGCTTGAGGCCAGATATTGAACTCCCAATTCTTTTGGGGTCAAGTCACTGGATTATGTCAACTTTTATCCACTGGGCCATGTTTTCCTGGGCCAGAAAATTCATGGAACTAGAACAATCTACTCTGGTAGATGAAATAAAGGGTTGGATTCAAAATTCCTAGCGATGTTCAGTTAGATTTGGGGAGGGAGCGTATACAGGAGATTCTATACTGGCAATGAAAAAAACAATAAACAGTGAAGAGTTACAGCCCTTTGTACAAATACACCCACAAGGGCTTTCTTAAAATAATTTAATTTTCTATAACATTTTACCAGCACATAATTTACAAAGATTTGTCCATGAACAAAAAGAAAAACATTTTTTGCTTCAATAGATTTGTGAGATTCCAAGAAGAACCATAAATTTAGTGCTTCCTCCAAGTTTCTCAGAGTTTCTTAAACATTCTTTAAATTTCAAACCAATCATTTACTACAGCCTCTTTTTTCTAGTTGTCAAGATGCTAGTCTTTGTCAACCTGTTGTTCTTTTTCTAACAGACGGCCATATTGAAATAATTTTACATAGAAAAATAAATTACATAAATCATTTTCTTGCTACTTACTGATGAACAGAGAAAAGCCAAATTATTTTGAAGATTTTAAAATGATCCCATTTAGCAAACAGTTCATACATCTTGGCATATGTAAAAGATTTACTGTGTTGGACTCATCTTTAGTGTCATATTCATGACATTTTGGCAGTTGTACACTACAGCCGTCTTCAGTTGATATATGCTGGAATTTTAAACTGAACACTTTATTTGAACCACCTGGGCAGATTGTTCTAGTTCCACATGCCATGCCTTTTCTGGATCTCTCAGTTTCAGTTATTTCCCTTTAGTAACTCAAGTCTCCAATTTTTTGTTCACCGCTGCTGTGACCAGGTATTGAACTCACAAATATTTGGGCCAATTCACTGGATTATTTTGACCAAAGCTTTTATCCAAGAATACATGGCCCATTGGATAAAAGTTAAATCTTTACATATTCATCCTGCATGTAATTTGAAAACGTATTCTTATTGCAGGTTTTATATTTTTCGTATGATCTTCTCAAAATGTGTACGGAGAAAGCAGTTTCAAATTTTTTGTCTTTTTACAAAATATGAAATGTATAAAATCTCTTGACAACTGAATGAAAATATATCTGACTAATGTAAGATAAAGCTTAATATAAAATATTAGAGATCTTTACTTGTGTTATCGAATAATAAATGTTTTGCTACAGGAATCTTTGACCACTTAAAATGATCATTTTAACTGCAAGTCTACTTAGAGATAACATAAGAACTTTTATTAAACTTTATTTGGTAAAGGAATTTAAATCTATTACCATTTTAGATATTTGAAACCTTATCTGTTATTGTTTCTTCTTTTATTCGAATGACCATTAAAATTTGTTGTGAGATTACATTTTGTCCAGATAAAAATTAATAATTCATTCACTGTTCATAATAGAATGAAAATTTATTACTGGAAAGTAAATCGTAACATTAAATAAAAAAAGTTATCCAAATTGAGATTTTATGAAATATTTCAGCAACCCTTGGGATATGCACTTGTGTTATTGAATATCTTGCTAGAAGAATCTACTTTGACCACTTATAAGTATTTGATTATACCATTGTTCATTGAATGTTGTTGCCACATCTGGTCTGATACTTGATAAAAATGCAAGAAACGAATCTGTAATGTTAGTGGTCTTCACCTGGCATCTGTACTTTAGTTACATCCTCCGTAATGTAATATCTGTGCATATATACACACACACACACACACACATATATATATATATATATATATATATATATATATATATATCTTTCATTTTAATTGTTCTGAAGGACTCTCCTCTCTGGTATTTAGGGTTCCATTTTGTCCTAAGTTTCTTCTTTCAAGTCAACTTCGCTAGAAGATGCATGCTCATTGGTCCCTTATATTTATGTACCTCTTTTCTTTAGTTTAATTCCCCTTCCCTCCCTCCCTTTAGATGAGCAGAGACTTCACTTCTTTGGGTGAGGATTGTCTTTCGTATTTGATGTTGTTGTTTGAAAGAGTTGTTTGGATGAGTAAGTGCTTGAAATGAATATCATATCATTAGAGTCCAGCATTGATTTCGTCCAGTTAACTGGTGTTTCTGCCCCATTTACATATTGCGAGGGGAATTATTTATATTGTGTTGTTTGACATTTGTAAATATTCACTGGGGTTTAAATTTTTTTAAATTGTTATTTTATTCCCCCCACTCCCACAGACCATGAATTGTACATATTAGGACTTCCATAGAGACAATGAGGTATTATGGTGGATGTAGTAAGAATTTGGCGAAAGGAATATTGTGGTATGTTTGAGTCCGTGTTTGTGGCTCGCTAAGTAAAATTAGCTAAGACAGAAAACCGTCCTTTTTTCCCCATTTTGGCCCTGTGCCAGGTTTTGTAATTTATACATATAAATAATACTCTCTGGTACGTAGGCTATGGATTTAAACGCAGTACTAGATCGGCAGCAAGGTCTCATTTTAGTGTTGAAATGGCTACATGAAACCTAAGTTTTATGCTAAGCTTTTTCTCTCGCACTTCTCTCTTGTGGAATTCTCTTCTGGATTCTTGTTTTCCCGTCAACTTTGATCTTCAAAATTTAAATGCAATGTCAATCGTTATCTTCTGTCTTAATTTTTTTTTTTTTTTTTTTTTAATTTTCTTTCTCTTTAATAATGCTTTTTATCTCATATTCTTTCACCCTCAGTGACCAGCCCTTTATGTCTTAGTAGTTTTATCTTGTTTGGTGCGTAGTGATTATTAAAAAAAAAACAACATTTCTACTGCACTTCAACTTGGCATTAATTATCAAATTACCTTTACTTAAATTTGGTAAAGATTTAAATGCATTAACACTCACTGCTACATTAGACCCTTGAACCGTTATATAATACCATCGCGTGTGTTTTTTTTTTTTTGTTTTTTTTTGTTTTTTTTACTAGAGTGACAGTTAGAAATGGTTACATAAAAAGATTTGTTGTTTTTTTGTTTTGTTTTTCGTCAAAATAATATTTAAAACATTCACTACTGTCATGGATATTTGTACACTTACATAATACCATTTTTTTTAATATTTTCATTAGCATTATAAATTGATGTATAAGATAACATACATTCTTTTGGTAAATTAAATTCACTGCGACCTTGGATATGTGAACGCTTACACAAATAGAATTTTTTAGAAAAAAAGCGTCAGTGTGTTGAAATTTTCACAGTATTTAGTATTGTTGAAGTTATTGTTTGTCTCGTCTGGTTTCCGCACGTTGGGAGCGCTTCTCTCGACTGATAAAAAAAAACCTGGTGTTATATAGCTCTCCCATCCCCAGACCCACACTGACTATTGGCTAACACCCGCCCAGTATCGTTCATATGCAAATAGTCAGCTCTACATACTCTAAGTAGATGCTCTTCTCTCTTAACACTGCATTACGGAAGGGGGTGCAATTCCTGGTGCTTACAGTCTCACATACATGGTATTTATCAATTCACCCACAGGAATTGAATGTGGCACAAGGCCTTTTTAATGTGGGTATGTCTGAGCCCGTAGGCCCAGCCAAAAATAAAACCCATCTAAACCCGTCCAAGCGGGCTAGTTCCGTCAACCTCCCTGAACGAAACCCTACCCTTCGGCAGAGCTTCGTCCGGGTTCCCCTCTGCAAGCAGAGAGTTCGACAGACACCCGACCCGGCAGCTCTCAAAGCGCAGATACTACACTTTGATCCTAGCCGCCGGGCCGAGCGGGTATTCTTTTTATAGATACAGTCTCACATACAGCCAACTCGGAGTCTTTTATCGGGCTGACCCGATTCTCTGGTACAGTTATCGCTAATATTTTTGTCAAGATTTCGAAACTGTACATTTCCTTCGATTTTACAAACCAATCGATGAAATTTGAATAATTTGATTAATTTAGAAGAATACTTTGACAAAATCCCTACTTCGCGTTTTTACCTCCTTACTTGTTTGCACTTTCCCCAATATTTGGTTTCTATCGACCTTGGCTATTTTAGAGAGTGTGTGGGACGTACGGAACTCACAGAATTTTATATATAGACTAGCAGTAGAGCCCGGCGTTGCCCGGGGATGTAACAGTAAGAGATAGATCAAGTATCGACCATCATAAAGACTGAAAAATAAAATTGACAAAGATTATTGTTTAAGGTTGACGTACACACTTTCAGACGTACTAAGAACGATTAAAAAATGTAAAAAAAATACCCCCAAAATACTTTGATCTTTCCTCTTTAATAATATGAACATTAGACGATAAAATTTTGTTTTCAAGTTCGGCTTTTTTTTCATCATGCTATGCTCATTTGTTTACATTTTCGTGGGTGAGTTGTCCCCCTTTCATTCTCACGATGTGTCTTAATCGTGTTTTCAAATCGATTCTCTTAAAAAAAATTGTTTTCCCCATTTTCGGCGCCGTTAGAACCACCACAAGGTAATTTTATGTAGTCCTGTGAAGTTTTGTTGAAATCGGCTAAAAAATGTAGGAAATTCGATCCAATATATAAACGTTAGACACACACACACACACACACACAC
The DNA here is from genome assembly GCA_903632075.3 of Acanthosepion pharaonis. Classification (NCBI taxonomy): domain Eukaryota; kingdom Metazoa; phylum Mollusca; class Cephalopoda; order Sepiida; family Sepiidae; genus Acanthosepion; species Acanthosepion pharaonis. The sequence goes on along the minus strand of CAHIKZ030000975.1, from coordinate 182,428 downwards.
ACAATCTGCGTTTTATAAGTAAGATTCCATCTCTAGTTTTGTTAATCACTAATAGAAAGTGATGCTTTATTTTGATTAAAATAAGAGCTTGTACAATTTTTGTGAAAATTAAATTATGTAATTCGAAAAGATATATAGATTCCAGACTTTATATTTTTCCTACGATCCTCTCAAATATAAATGACTAGCAGTAGAGCCCGGGGATGTAACAGAAAGAGATAGATCAAGTATCGACCATCATAAAGACTGAAAAATAAAATCGACAAAGATTATTGTTTAAGGTTGACGGACACGCATGTCTTAATTAGTTTTTTTTTTTTTTTTACGAATTGGTCAAACTCATTGAAAAACATTGTTTTCAATCGTTATGAGTCTACCGATTGAATAGAATTTTGTTATGAACAATTGTCTTGTAAATGGAATTTTTAAAGCATTCTGAATGTAAAAATAAAGAAAAAAGTGTGCAAGACAATAAGAAATACTACCTGCCAAAAAAAAAGTGAAGTTTTGTTGAAATCAGTTGAAAAATGTAGGAAATCCGATCCCATATATAAACGAACACACACACACACACACACACACACACACAACCTGGGTTTTATAAGTATAACTCGATATGAGTTGTCCCCCTTTCATTCTCGACAGCGACACCTCTTAATCGTGTTTTCAAATTGATTTCGTGCAAAAACAATTGTTTTTCCAATGTTGGGCGCTGTCAGAACCACCGCAAGGTAATGTTACGTAGTCCTGTGAAGTTTTGTTGAAATCAGTTCAAAAATGTAAGAAACCCGATCCAATATATACATGAACTGACACACACACACACACACACACACACACACACACACAACCTGGGTTTTATAATAAGTATGATTACTTTTTAGGGGTTTTCCACGTTGGGTTATGCAAGAAAGATATCAGTGAACCCTAGAACTGAAGAGTTCAAGATTGTAGTGATTGGAGTCTGTTCTACAAAGCAGCAGTTCTTGAAGAATCTTTCCAAATGGAACTTCTTATTATAGGAATGCAAAAGGAAAAGATAATGGTTAACCCTAGGATTGAAGAGTTCTAGATTGTATTGATTGAGAAAACATCTTGCCGGGAGTCTGTTCTACAAAGCAGCAGTTCTTGGGGAAAAATCTGTCCGAATGGAAATTATTTCTTACTCATAGAATACGAAAGGTATAGGGATTACTCCCCCTGGTGTATATGAAATGGTGGTTCCAATTTTTAAGGGTCAGCGAGGTTGGGACCAAGCAACGTAACTCATCTGATGACCTGACATGAAAAATAGCGGTAGAGCAAGGAGAAACTCGCAACGTTTCCCCTGTGGGAAACGGTTTTTAGAGTAGAAATATCATCACCCTCAAAGCTGTATGAAAGCTTTTGAACTCTATCAAGACAGGAAAATGAGGGCTGGCCAACCCCAGCCCAGATATAGCAGCAATATTCCATTTGTTGTTTGATCTGTCTCTTGCAGAGATGTAATATAGCAGGAGGATGAGATACTTACTGGAGCGGTTCAGTGAACAAACCAGTGATAAAACAGTTCGGTAATATCACTCCCCTATTTTAGTGAATGTTGAACAGATGACTTGCGGCAACAGAAATGGGGTCCTACAGAAGGATGTTGAGAATGCTATGGACGGAACATGTGGGTAACGAGGAGCTTTTAAAGAAACCAAACAAAAAAGGACACTTGTATCTAGAATCAGGAGATAGTTGACATTTAAGGGACACATAAGGAAAGAGGACATGGAGAATTTGACACTTACAGGGCATACTGAAAGCGAGAAAAGTAGTTGGAAACATCGGGGAATCTATCTAACGAACTAGTGCAAATAGATGACAGTCGTAAACTGAGACAGTAAGAAAAAAGATTGCTTCGAGCTACACTGGTTAGGAAGTTGTGGAGTCATGACTGTCCACATTCTCCTGATGCTCTTAAAAATGAACAAGTAAAATGCTGTTTCCAAATCTTTGATGCTTTTCCATATTGTGAAATTCTTTCACGTTAATCAATTTCTTTCTTGATAGCTAAATGTATTAGATTGGTGATGGTAATATTAGCCGTTTCCCTATAAGGAAACATTTAGCATTCATTGACCGAGCAGCCAGTCCTAATTTCTGTTTAAATATACGTGTGTGTGTGTGTGTATACACACACATTTACAGAGGGCTTTGTAAAAAAAAAAAAAAAATCGGCAAATTTATCACTGAACAACAAAAACATTTTTTTTTTTTTTTTTTTAGCTAAATTAAAGGCGCTGAATCTGAAAATGACCTTACTTTTTATTGGTTAGCAACCGTTTTTACTGTACTGAAATTTTTTTTTTCTTTTTCGTTTGTTTCTTGTATGTATGATATTCATCGGTGGCAATATTTTTAAAAATAAAATCGTAGAAACCTCCTGAATTCATATTTAAATCAACAAATATTGGTCTGCTTATTGAGTAATACTATTTTTGCAATAACAATCAGACCCTAAGTCTTTAAAAAATAACAAAAGTGAATATACCAAGACCAACAAGTATTTTCATCAAATCATTTAATAAACTAACAACAGAAATAAAACCTTCGTGAACATAAGAACTTTCGTCCAAATTTTCTCTTTCTTGATTGTCTGTCATGTTCAATGTTATTTAAGTCCCTTTTGATACTCCAGCAATATAATGTACAATGGAATAGGTGCATTCAATTGGGATGTCTTTAGTTAGTTTCTTTCCAACTGTGAGAACTAAATTCTCTCAATGTGTTTGGTTTCCTTCTGTAGTGAAGGAATAAAAGTGATGGGATAAATTTATGAAAATCAAGCAGATTTTAAAGCTTCATTTTTTTTCTGTCAACTTAATTATCAAGTTTACTAAAGTGTATTACTGATAACGTTTATCAGTTAATTTGAATGTTGCCGATAAATTGGAAAAATTCGGTACATCTATTCAAGTTTTTGACTCCGAAACACTTATAAAAATATTTTATTACAGGTGGCTACTTGAAAATTTCTGGGTTTCTACGACCTTTATTAACTAAATTTTGCGATCAGCCAAGATCGTAAAATGATCTTTTTCTAAAAATGAGCAATTTCAGTACAGCAAAAATGGTAGCTAACCATGAAAAACTAAGGTTATTTTCGGAATCAACTTCATTAAATTAGCTAAAAAAAACGGGTTTTGTTTTTTGGTACCAAATTTATCACTATTTTATCTTCCAGGAATAAATAACCTTCTTGAATGTTCCTCTGTTTGGTTCTTTTATGGTTGATTAATTGCGACTCGAACTCGTGACTCATCATTTGAACGTTATTTACGGACAACCTTCGTTTTTCGTTCTGCTCTTCTCGTATGGCTAAACAACTCAGATTTTGAGCGTCAAGTTATCGCACTTTTCAAAGAATATCCGACGTGGGGATTGAGGAAATATGAAGAAATTCTTTCTGAATTTTTCAGTTCTCACCAGTTTTCAACGGCTGTCTCGGCCTCTTTCTGAATTTACCGTTTTTGTACTGGGCACCCTATGTAAGTAACACATTAAGAAAACGATGGAAACTCTAAAAAAAATATCTGGACAGCACTAATATAAGAAATACAAGAGTGAATTTTCAGTTTCATGTAAACTTCTAGTTACATTTTATACGACTGTCTTACAACCTTCAGGTGGTTGATGGGATGAAATAATTCTATATTTCGGTGACATTTACAACATGCCTGCCCGCACACACAATTCCGTAAAATACTTGTTGAAAACACAATTATACTTCGATATGAAGACAATAGACAAAAACTAAAAATACTTGAAGCATTATACATTAAACAGTTGAAACCCAACCTAAACAAAATCAACTATGGAATCTCTACAAATATCCTTAAATGTCTGTAGTTGGTGACGGAGGCCATTGGTTTGTGCCAACGGCTTCCCATACTTCATACTTCTCCAATTCACTCTCGTGTGGTCATGTGTAACGTCATGAGATGCGGTGCGATTTTCGCTTCTAGCGTCTTATATGCACGTGTGTATCGTTGTTTAGAGATCATCTATGTAAACATTCACAGACTGACATCACTGTCTTGTCCGTATATTGCTTAATATATTGTAATTGACATCTTTGATAATGGCTGAAGTAAGCCGAAAGCTTAGATTGGATTAAAAAATATGGATCAATATTGTGAATTTATTTCTTCGTACAATGACAATGTTATTAAACTTATTAGACGTTATGAAAAGAATTTACATAAAATAAATAGACAACACTTCTCTATATTATGTAATGTGATGTATGGTATGTAATGTATGTATGTATGTATGTACGTACGTACGTACGTAGCCAGGTAAACCTATCTAGGTTTCACGTACGCGGATCGGCAGGGTGCACTGGTCAGTGCACCCTGACGATCCACGTACATGAAATCTAGATAGGTTTACCTGGCTCTTTAGGTTCATAGTTAGATTTGCTCTACTTAGTATATTGAGCACTTTACTTAGTTACTTTTGCTTTACTCGTCTTGGAGGTTTTTTACCTTTGGACTCCGAACTCGGATTCTGGACGATTGTTTCCGCCTCAATTACATCTTCTTAGTTCTTTCTTTTTTTTATCCCTTAATTTTCCTTGGGTATTGGTTTGTTCATTTACAAGCCAAAACCCCTAAGGTTTTTCCAGACGTGTATAACTACTTATATATATATATATATATATATATATATATATATATATATATATATATATATATATATTAGAGGAGTTGAAAAGAGATCGTTATGGGTATAGTATTAGAATTTAAGGCGCACTTTGGAAATCTGGTTAAATGCGTCAATGAATGAAAGCAAGTAGGTTTAAATTTATACCACCCACAGAATGCTTTATTAGACATTTATTTATATATCTGCAGTCGGACGTATGTTCTTGTCACATATTTAGCATTCTCTCCTTCCCCATGCCTTGTAAAGTCACCACTTTTTCGTATATACACTGGTTACATCGTTTATCCTTACCTGAAAATGCGCATTCTATACTTAAAATCTTATCTATGGGGTCTGGCTTACCCTCCCACTTACTTTACTAATAGCACGTCGATAAAGTTGTAGCGTTTCTGTACCTCTCTTCGCTCAAACTCAATATGTGGTTATAATATCTCCTTTTCCACCCTTCCTCTCCAGTACCAATATATTTTTTCTTTGCTCTCACTACGCATTATTTTTTAAATTTTATTATTTTATATATAGTGACTGGACGCTCGTATCAGAGTATATATTTACTAGGGTGGCTAGCCAATCCCTGTTGCAGACACATGCTCAAGCATAGCTGTGCTTTTTCAATACCCACAGATCCCACCTGTTGCTTATGCTGAAACTATGCTGAGCGGACCTAAGTCACAGTTTCTGGGAAAGAGGGCATTATCTGTTGTGATCGACAGTTTGAACAAGGCTAGTACGCTCAAAATCTCGGTCACTCTGACTTGCGATTTCGTGCTAGGTACACCTATTGATGACACCCGAACAGTTTCGTCTATCCAATTTCATTAACAACACTTGAGTCAAACCATGGTATGGTTTTCAGGTACTTTCCAAAGGTACTGCACTCATCTCCGATAACACCTTCCTGATAAATAGACGACGATGATATTCGAACCCGGGCTCATTGTCGGAAAGCGGACGTTCTAACATTTTGGATATATAGAAACTGAAATCGAATTACTTATATATGCTTCATATGTTCCCCTCAAAAATGAATGATTTAAATAATATACTGTTTCTAATTTTTCAATGCTTCCTCTTTCGTGTGAAATATTATCAAGTCAAACGGTATTTGATAGATGAAAATATAATTGAAAAAAGTCACAACAAATGAATATATTCAAATCTAAAAATTTCGTCATTTCCCTGAGCGACGCTCGGAACATACGAATAATTGTCATATTAAATTCAATATTATACCAGAAGGATTTGCATTAAGCACTTAAACAACTATTAAACTGCATTTCAAAATATTTACGAATATCATTTCATTTTTACTGTAAAAACTTATATTTCTCTTTCGACCTGTTTAGGCTTCTTTGAGTTAATTTTTAGTATCAAAAATCGATTAGATTAAAAACAGTATTAAAATATAGGTCTATATCAATTATTCCCGGCGTGGGGCATGGTAATATTTTGGAAGAGGCATGCGTAGGATGTGCACCCTTCGGCTTACTATACCAAGATGAGTTCAAATGTCATTTTGCATTATTATTTCATGATTAAAATGATCAAAGTATATTACAGAATAAGCTTTCATTCAAATATTTTATATTTCTGCCTTTCAGTTCTAAACTCTCATATAAACATCATGAATGTCGTCCAGATCATTTATAAAGTACGATAGGCTTTAGTGCTGTAAATGATTTGTTATCACTAAACGAGGAGACTTGAGGCTTAAGCTGACTAAATGGGTAACTAATATAAAATCAACCTGTAGCAGGCATGACGCACAAGGATCTCACTAACAGTCATTTTGTGAAGAGCTCAAATTTCATTTTGCATTATTATGACATGGTTAAAATGATCAAAGTATATTACAGAATAAACTTTCATTCAAATATTTTATATTTCTGTCTTTCAGTTCTCTATTATCTTTCGAAACACACACACACGTTTTTTTTTGTTTTTTTTTTTTGTTTTTTTTTAAGTGCCTTCTGATGATCCGGCGTCCTTTAAAAGGACTCTGGTGAAATAAATTATTATAATGGTAACTTAAAGTGGTCTGTTTTTCTTTTAAATATTAGCTCTGGATTTACATTGAGCTCTCAGGATTTCATCCTCCTTGGGATTACCCATACGGATTACCAAGTTCTTCATAACTTATATATATAAGTGAACATAGAAGTCAACACTTAGAGGCCTCTATGTTCACTTTTATATTTACACAAGCTCTATCTCTATTGAGCACTATATCCCATAAATATAGCACATCTTAAGACTATATTTCTTATATACACTTTTTATTTATTTAATTTTTCTTTTACGTGGATGCTATAGTCTTTTGAGGCTTGTTTAGAGACCAACTTAATGGCCTTTTAAGCTACCTTCATGTGAATTGCAGTAAATCAAAAACTGATATTTAAACTGAAACGAATATTTAACCACCCCCACCACCACCTTTCAATGAAGACCAAATCTTTTCAGTTGAATATTCAGAAGAAATAACTCCTGTTTTTTCGTGAAAGTAACTAAACATCAAGAAGGACAGCTGAAATTTCTAGAGATCATAATAAGGAAACAGGGCTTGGAAAAGTTGATACGGACAGGACATATTGAAGGCAAGCTCTTATCGCCCGGTCTATAATCCTCCACGATTTTTTTTCTGAACAAGAGTAGAGGTTTGTCATTTGTCATGTTTAGGGTTGGGTTTCCGGTTTTCTTCTAAAGTGTTTTTCATTCTCATTCCTTACCCCCCCCCCCCAAACAGCTCCTTGCGTCTTGTAGCGTTATCACCTTCTTCGGGTGAATTGATAAAAAAAGAATTGAGGGACAAAAAAAAACATTAAAAATCTGCATGGAATAAATGGACAGTATAGAAGAGATAACAAAAAGACAATAATTATTAAGAGTTACAAATGACAGGAAATTGAGGAGAGCCATGATCGCCAACGTCCTGAAAGGATACTGCATATAGAAGAATTACTTTATGATGTACTCACAAGATGTTTTCAGGCAAATAAATCAGCTCCAGCTAAAACCTACTCTATTATACAACCTCGACACTAAGCACGTCGAGGAATATTGATTGGTTAACTAATTTCCCTGAGGAATCATGGGTAAACACAAAGGCGAGGTTATTAAACAGCTTGATCTTCCCGGCTAAAATGTTGTGATTTGCATAATAGTTTTCTCTATTTATAGTGTCATTTATTTTATTTTTTTTATTTTTATTATTATTTTTTATTATTATTCTCGGAAATTGTTTGACTGCCAATTGAAAAGAGATGATTTATTGTGGTCTTGAATCAGGTTCACTACAGGAGCTAGTTCTGAAAATCTGTAATTGTTGTTTTCCTATTTATTATAGGGATGGCCATTAATGAATCCATTGCTTAATAACGAAAAATGCATTTATTTTAAACAAGTTCCTAGTCTTCAATAATATTCTTACGTGTCAATGCACTTTGCTCATTACTCCCAAAGCTCGAATGTAGTGAATATATAATTCTTATAACTCTAAACGTTATGTATTGTTGGTGCTTGAGCTGATAATCCTTGTTTTTTGGGGTTTTTTTTATTTATTTATTTTTACTTTATTAATAATAAAAAACAAAACAAAAACTGGTTCATATTTTACATAATGCCTTTTCAAATGTCATATTTGAAGGTTTCCTGGGGATGACGATAATCGTCATCCCCGTCCCGAGCATGACGATAAACTGTACCCAACAGCAAGGCCTGTGATCAGGTTTTGAGGAGCGTGAACCATCTCTTAATTGCTGGTGTTCCCAAATCCACCCTGACCCGGGGTGGTAGCACCTGTCAGGATACTACTTTTTAATTTTTATTTTTTTTACTTTATTGAAAATAATTAAAAACAAAGACTGGTTTTTATTTTACATAATGCCTTTTCAAATTCCTTATTTGAAAACGTCCTGGGTAAGACGATAAACTACATCCAAGAGCAAGGCCTCTGATCAAGAAGTTTTTAAGGAGCGGGAAACCATTTCTTAATTGCTGGTGTTCCCAGGTCCACCGTTTAGGGTTCCAGCCAAATAGTTGACCCCCATCCCCAAACTGGGGTCAAAACACTATGAAAGCGTAAAAATAAGTCTTAATACCAGCAAAATGTTTTTGGAAAAGATTATAACCAGCAATGAATTTTTGAAGATAAAATTATTACCAGAAATAAAAAAAAAAAAATAACCATTGAGGTTGATAATCCATAAAATAAACCAAACCTTATTTGAAGAAAGAAATATTCACTAATTAAGGTTTTAATCCTTAGAAATTACTTTTATTCGTTTATAAAACAGTTTGTTTGTTGGTTGTTGTTTTTTGTTTTGTTTGTTTGTTTGTTTTTTTTTTGTTTTTTTTTTTTTTTTTTTGTGTGTGTGTTGAGTTGTCCTAGTCCGGAGATGAACGGGGTTAAAGAAAACAAAAGATGGCGATTCATATTACATTTAATTTTTTGAAGTTTGTAGTTATTAAGGAAGAAGAAAACGGAAGAGAATTTCACAGGTGAGAAATGCGAAAAAAGAAACTGGAGTAGAAGTGGCGGTTGCATTTTTTACTATTTCAACACTAAAAGGTGTGGGGCCTTGAATATAGTGTTCGGTTGGAAATTCTGGGGTTACTGACTACGAAGTATATCTAATGAACCCCCCTCCACCCAGAGCAAACCGGCTGTGACGTTTTGACTATAAGAATCTATCCTGAATGTTGTGTGTCTTCTAATGGCTTCCTTTGTCAGGTCTCTGCTCTGAAACGTCATCGATTATACTGAAGAGATTGTAAACAAAACCCCACCGTGAAATTTCAGATTAGAAGCAACTTTCAGAACGTCGTTTTTCAGTAATATTAGTTATAATGATTGGAATAATGTCGTTTTTTGACGTTACGTCAAAACGACATTATTACGTCATTATTTTTGCACCAACCTAATACATCAATTTTTTGATAGAATAATTTCCATAAATATAAAAATATGCTGAATAAATAACGGCTTCGATGATAGCACGTTGTCGTCGTGTAATAATTAACGCATCGGCTTGCCAGGTCATCCGTAGTGAACTCTATCCTTACTGATTACACTGGCCTTGTCTCCATGATTGTAATGGTTAGGGAGAATGAAGAGTTTAAGCACTCAGTCAGTTATGTGCCATGCGTGATACACGCTTTGATATCTTTCGATGCATGACTGACGAGGCATATTTTTCGTTCTGTGGTAATGGCAACTGGTTTATAAAGTCTCTTCCTGCTATTTACCCATAACTGGGGAGAGAATATGATTCATACTTTTCCCTAGAGTATTAGCACTTAAGTGAATGTAATAGATTCGACTGGAATTCGAACTCTGATTCTTCAATCCGAGCCGTTATCCATTACTTCACCGTGCCTCAGTAATCTTAAAAATGTTCGAAATATTCTCCGTAATCTACTTTTACGTATGTTGACTCTTTAAATATATCATGATCGATCTGATTTTCTGATGAGGTCGTGTATGGAAACCCATAATTTCAGAATGTTTATACACATAAAAAAAATCTCAGTGCGTGATGATTTGAATTAAGCTTTTCAATTTCAGCTTAGTAAATATAGTCTTCAATTAATAACATATCAAGGACAAAGTTTTGAAGAATTTTAATATTTTTGAAACTTTATAAATTATAATTATAAAACAATAAAAACAATTTTTGTAAAAATTCATTATACAACGAACAAATTTGTTTTCTTCAGAATAGAATGTCCTAAATATATATTATTTATAAAAACAATTAAAAGCTTTAACGAATAAAAAAATTAGAGGATGGAATTTAATTTCTAGAAATTTCATCAAAATAAATGTATTAGGAGTAACAGATGTATGTGTGTGTGTGTGTGTGTATATATATATATATATATATATATATATATATATATATATATATATATATATTTCTAGATATATCTGAGACCTTTGTTTTATTAATTTTGCGGTCTTTTTTCATCATTCTATTTTTATTTTATTTTATTTTATTTTTTTTTTTTTTTTTTTTTTTTTTTTTTCAGCAAATTATTGAATGTTCCTACATTCAATAATTCGCTGAAAAAAATAGAATGATGAAAAAAGGCCGCAAAATTAATAAAAACAAAGGTCTGAGTTTCTTAGAAAAGCTCGATCCTCACTGGGTGTCCTATACGTGCAGTCTTTATCCCAATAATGGTCGGCGCTAAAACGCATCAGGTTCGTCGTCATCTCCCTTATTTCCATCTAGTGACAATGGCGGAGATGGTTGTGAAAGGCCAGCCTACATCTGAAGAGTCGTGAACAGGAGTCGCGGAGGAGTGTGGGCTGTGGATGCGGCTGGACGAGACTGGTCCTCCTGATAGCACATCGCAGATCTTCATGTTGACGGTTCGAAAGTCTCTGTTCATCTCCCCAGATGTTCCTACGCCAGAAAGCAACGGTTTCTCATGTCTCAGGGTCGACACTGACCTGTGTCAGGAATCTCTTCAACTGATTCTTGAGGCCTGCTTTTGGGCCCCCTGCGTAGCCTCTTGCCGCTGGCGAGATCTCCAAAAAGGATGAGTCTAAAATGCAAAATTACAGATCGGGGATACTTAATTGTCTTGAAAGTGTTATAACACAGAACGGAAAAGTGTTGCCCTGAGATACAAAAACGTATTGAGATGGTCAAAGACTCATTCCAAAAGTTAATCAGCGTACTAAGAGACAGGAAATTTTCGTTGGAAACAAAGAAAATGGTAACTATTACGTTATATATGTCCTGTATTGCAGCTAATGTTGGGAAATATCCTCAAGATGAAGAGACTCTAAGCAGCAAATGTGGTTCTACAGAAGTTTGCTAAAGATACCATAGGCCGAATATGGGAGCCTCGATGTGGTTTTAGAGAGTAGAAATTTGTACTTAACATAATGTAAAGGCAATTGAAATTTCTGGGACATATAATGAGGAAATAGGGATTGGAAACACTGATACTCACAGAGCGGATAGAGGGACAGGAGAAAGCAACCCGTGACATAATGGGCTTGAGCAAATCCTAGATAGGTGACCGCTTAGGAATACCAGGTGCTGTAAGCTTAGATCTATGGTAGATGTAATGAATAAAGGCTAGTTGTTGGAAATCGAAGAACAGTTTTAATTCCAGCCGAGGTCATTATATTCACTTAAGCGCAAATATTCTTCTGACAGGCATGGATACACGTCTTCTCCCCACCAACTATGGGTTAATTATTAAAACGTGTATCACTAAAACCATTAAAGGATTTTTTTCTGGGAGAGAGATAATCTAAAAATTATTGCCTGGCTTTAAATAACCTTCAACTGGTTAGACAAAAAAATCGACTCGATCTATCGATCAAATTAATGTAACACCCCCAGCTCGTAGTTAAATTTCAGGGTAAACTGAGTTCTATAGCCTTGGATAGTAATCAGTCTATAGGATGGAAAACACCGAATTCCAAACGATAGAAAGGGCAGATGGGAAAACGCTTCACTTTTTTTTTTCTTTTTTTTTTTTTAAACACTCACTGTTCCATCAACCATGATTGGGCAAGTGGTGTAATGGATAACATCTCGGAATGAGACGCGAGCACCGAGTTCAAATTCCAGTCAGGTCCGTTATATTTACTGACGCGCAAATAAATTTGGAAAAGTTATGAATCTTAATCTTTAATTTCCCCTGCTATAAGCTAAATAAATCAGGTGATTCTCAAAAAAATTGTCAATGCATTATTCACTCGCCAAAAAAAAAAAAATTCAATTCAAAATTTTATTCGGATTTAAATAACTTACAAAGGGTTGATTAACCGTGAAACTTACAGATCTATCAATGTTGTTTTCGGGGTTCAAGCTTTTCAAGTAACCGCTGGAGATTACGCCGAAGAAGATCAGGGATTTTCTGTACAAGCCACAAAAAGAGCCTGATGCCGAGAGCCGGCAGCCCTGACCAACTGATAACATGAAATCTATTTACTTTTTCTCTCGCGGTTTCTCACAGGTTATATAATACATTCTCTGTTAGTGAACAACGTAGGTTGTGCGTAAGTCTAATTTTAGAATTGCTCTACGCAGCTAATTTACAGTTATTTTGTCGGAGCTAAAAAGGCAAAGATAAATGTGTTTTCAATTAAAAAAGATCTTTTACAAAACCTTACATACGTGAGCCGTTCAAAAAGTTCTAAGCCTCACCTAGGAGGAGTTGGAAAAGCAACTACTTTTTTTTTTTTTTTTTAATAAAGTCCTCCTTAACATGTATGCATTTGGTTCAACGTTGCTTAAGCATTACAATCCCACCACAGAAAAAGGCGGCGTTCTAGTTCTCTAAACGCTCGTCCACAGCACACATGATCGTCTCAAGGTTTCCAAAATAGCAACTACGGAAAATTGAAAGAGCTCAGATGGAGCTAGGTCTGGTGAATAAGGGGGATGGGTTAGCAATTCAAAGCCACAGTGGGCTGATTCATGCATGTTTTCCTGTAACAAGAAGATACCTGCCTTCAGCTTCCCTCTACGTTTTCATTGCGTCTTTCAGTTCTGTTAATTCTGACGCATAGTACTGTCCATTTTAATAGTTTTCCTTTCTTCAAGTAGTCTCCCACAATTTCGCCTTCAGAATCTCTATCTATAAAAGGCAGGTGTGTGTGTGTGTGTGTGTAACGAATGCACGGCCGCAATTTTCGACGGATTTGCACCAAAATTTACATGCACATGCTCCAAGTTAGCGGGAAGGCCAAGACAGACTTTGCATTTCCCAACTCCCATCGATAGTGAAAATAATCGATTTTTTTCATGCTTCTACGACAGTTTTCATGTAGTTTGCGGCCATTTTGTACTGGCGAGAGTTAGAGCGTATAGCTGGCTGCCACGAATAGGCAGGAGGATTCTATTGGTCAGCGTGAGAGCTAACAGCTGACTGACACGAATATTAACTAGCATGCTAGCATGCAAAAAAATCGATAGCTGCATTCGACACAAGTGGAAAAAATTTAAATCTGCATCGAACTCTACTCCAATGGGCTCATTCACTTGCTTAAACTCAACGTTGATTCTGATTCCGCAGAACTGGGTTGGGTGTGGAAAAAGTATTTGTTGTTAACATTCTTTTTTCATTCGGTTTTTCCAGTTACGAGTCCTTTTTTAAAGCTGATCGTTTTGTGTTCATTTTGTTTAGTTCTTTTTTCGTAACAGATTTCATGTTTAGTATAGAGCTTAGAAAAAATTCGCAGTGTGAGATAGGCAAGAAGTAAGGCATGTAGCAACATCAGCACGGCAAAGGGCACTCCTTTAAAGGCAAGGAAGGGCAAAAATATTTTAAGTCAAGTGATAGCGATTGCTGTATGATTCAGGTTCGAAGTTATGAACCCAAGTTTCATCCTGAATTACGAAATTTCCAGGATCCTCTTGGAACCGACTCGGTATTGTCCTTGGAATGATTTCTGACTTTAAATAACCTTCAAAGGTTTAATTAACAAAAAAAAAAACGGTCTATCGATCAAATTAAGGAAAAAGGAAACAGAAAGGACACTTTTTCGAAACAACTGAATGTTTTTGGGGCCCATAATAGGGAAGGACTATGAAAATGTAACACTCACAGGACTTAAGGAAGCCAGCGAATAACATATTTAACGTGTTTGCGTAAATGGTTAGCAGAACAAGGATTAGGAGAGATGGTATAAAGACGACAAAATTTATTAAGAGATTCAAAGGACAAAAAGTTGGCAAGAGCTACGATCGCCCACTTTGCCAGGGTCCTCTTGGAAGTGGCTCAGAATGGTCCTGGGAATGTTAACCCTTTTTCAGATTCTGCTGTGGTGTCAGCATTCTTAGGAACCAAATTGCAGACAGCTAGAACCAAACCAGAACTCCTGCCTATGGACTTAGCTGTATGCTGGGCAGTAAGGCGCCTGTTATCCAAAATCATAAAGTGAATGGCATCAACTTTTTCATCAGTGGTTTTTTTGACCAACTGACTGAAGATCATCCTTTTACCTTCCCCGCTTGAATTCCGCGACCCATTGCCTTAAAGTTTCATACGGAAAAATTTTTCTCGTGAATTTACTTGGGTATCATTATCAGTAAACCATTGAAAAACCAGCAATTTGGACTTGTTCTTTATATATTAAGCACAACATCGTCGAGACTATCACCATTTACGGTGTAATCGGCGAACTCTTTGTCAGAATTTCTCAGATGAGTTTTAATATTATACTGTGATTAATTCGAACCAGTTTCATTCTTGCTGTTACCATGGTTTCTCCGAGTGACCCCCCCCTCAAAAAACAAAAGGCAAGTGACAGCGAATAAACTTAGATTGATAACTGCTTCTATTTGCCGATTTCTTTTTCTCTCTCGTTTTTTGTGGCTCTCTCTTTTTTTTTTTTTTTTTTTTTTTTGTGTCTCTCTTTTTTCTGTAAGCCTGGATGTGTGGATGGTGTAATAGATAATGCTTCGGAATTTTTAATTGAAGAGCCAAGTTTTAATTACAGTTGATTTCCTTATATTCACTTACACGCACATACCCTTAAAAAAAGGGATGAATCCACCCCTTCGCCCTCAAGCTATGGGTTAATTAATAAGACTTATATCACTAAACCATTATTATTATTTTTTAAATTATTATATAAAAATATTTTGCACGTTATTTAGGCCGTAGAAAATGAATCGATTACATTATCCGATACACATGTTATTATAAACACAACGTTTCAACTAAATACTTTCTGGTCATCTTCAGGTGTCAATTGAGTGACTGATATTGTGACTATAATAACATCTATATCAACCAAGATTAACAAACAACTCGAAATAATATTTCTGACAATATATATTGATGTATATGACATTAAAAGACCGGTTTTTATACGATAACCAAAGTTAAGTACTCAGTACTTAGATGAGTGACCTCTTGGAAATATCAGGTGCTGTATTCTTGTATGTGATGCAATGGACCCAGCTCGAAATCGGAGAGGTGAGTTCGAATTCCAGTTGGGTTCGTTATATTCATTTACGCGAAAATGCCCTTTGGGAAAGATACGAATCCACCTTCCCCCCATCTATGGGTTAACTAGTCAGACCTATATCAGTAAAAATATTAGTTCAGAAAATTCTTACAATCCAAATGTTTTCTGGTTTTAAATAACCTTCAAAAGGTTGATGAGGTATTAAAAAAAAAAAAAAAAAAAACCGATGTGACCAATTTCATCACCATTGTTCTCGCGTTAGCAATATTTTGACCGTTACCCTCTCTGGTCCTTTTCAGGTTTTCAATAACAAGGTCTTAAATGATAATGATAGTGAACTATATTTATTATACTAGCAGTGGCTTGCTAGGACATGTTTCTGGACATTTTTCTCACTTTTCTCGTACATACGTCCTAATGAACAAATTAATACCTTAAATATTAATATTTTTTTCTCTCAAGTTTTAACGTTTTTTACGCTCATTCTTGAGCGAGTGAGTCGTTGATTGAAAGAGATAGAGAGCGCATGCGCACATTTATAGAAATTAATATTTCATTTTCATTTCGATTTTTGTTTTAATATCTCATAAAAGACTCTTTAAAACTTCTGTCTGAATGGTGATACATTCTATTTTATTCGGTCAAGCTAGCTCGGACATTAATACGTCTATTACTCCAACCATCATGGTGCTGCATCATAGTCGGAAGCTCGTTAGGGAGGTATGCTGTGTCATAATATAGCTGGCCAATCGAAGTGGTTGCTGGGCGACCAACTCGTCTTGCTCCATGGCTAGGTGTCCAAAACCTTAGATCACTCGCGAGTTTTTATTTTCCTCGCAGTTTCCTGCAAAAGGCATTCTGGGTCCACTTAAGATTGTAGAAATATCAGTTATGGGTCCATCGATCTGTGATTCGGCTAGATGTTGTCTTCAAGATATGTTAAGTATAGCCTTCAGCATCTGTGTGTAGGTTCCATCAAGCTTAGACACGAGGGTTTTAGTTAATGTCCAAGCAGTGGCGCGAAAGGATCTCCATTTGATGTTATCTCGTAAATCAGTTTTCCAGATTATATCCATTTTTATGGCAATCCAGGGTTTAGCTATGAGAATGTTCACTTCCTTTATTTCATTCGTACGTGCTTAGAATATTGGTGCCACATATGACCCGAAGCTCCTGCTATATATTTAGACACCTTTTGATAAAAGAATCATCAATATTATTGGTCTTGATCTAGATTCTCAGATTCGATCACTTTCTCACCACCGTAAATTTGCTTCCCTGTGTCTTTTTTCTATAAATAATTTTATGGTAATTGTGGGAGCTTTTCGCTTTGGAACCTAGACATGAATTTAAGCGCAGTACCAGACTGGCGAAGAGATCTCATCAATTTACAATTAAGTTGGCTAGACGTAACCGTAAGTTCTATGCTAACAGTTTCTTTTCTCGGATTTCTCTCACGTGGAACTCTTCCGATTCCATAGTTTCCAGTCAATTTTAATCTTCAAAAATGTAAATACAATATCAATCGCTATCTAATGTGCTCTTGAAGACTTTTATTTTATTTTTTGTTATCGCTCTTTAGTAATAAATCTGTTTTCTAAGTCTTCCACAAGTAACCCGTTATGTCTCAGTGGCTTTACTGCCTTTTTTTAATGTAAAACGTTTGATAGTTTGTAATGAGCCTTGGTGTTTGATGATCCTTGGTGTTTGATGCTTGTGATGATCCTTGGTGTTTGAAGCTTGTGATGATCCTTGGTGTTTGAAGCTTGTGATGAGCCTTGGTGTTTGATGCTTGTGATGATCCTTGGTGTTTGAAGCTTGTGATGAGCCTTGGTGTTTGATGAGCCTTGGTGTTTGATGCTTGTGATGAGCCTTGGTGTTTGAAGCTTGTGATGAGCCTTGGTGTTTGATGAGCCTTGGTGTTTGAAGCTTGTGATGAGCCTTGGTGTTTGAAGCTTATGAATTCAGTTTTAGAGCCATTGACATAGTGTCCAACATCACTATCAGCATTTTCTAGATGATGTAGGAAAGCTGTGGAATACGTCATGGTGTCTGAAGTGATAGCTAGAACATCTGCATAGTCAAGGTCGATCATCTTTGCAGGAAGCCGACTTGTACATTTGACAAACATTATACACAAAATCATAATAAATCCACTCTACTCAGGACCACTCGGTCAAAGGCCTTGATGGCGGATATAGTTTATAATCATGGGGACAACAGTTAATACGTTGATTGATTTTGTTTAGCGACATCTCAATCACTATGATTTATTTAATGCCGAAAATTAAATAATTTCAACAATTTTATGGTTTCAACTAAATATACCGATCATAATCCCTCTCTTATATTTATATATATCTCCATATATGTTTTATATAGCGAGTGAGACACTGTTATATACATGAGAGAGCGAGACATGCGTGCACATTTCATTAAATACGACACACAAGGTGTTTTTGTTTTTGTTTTTTTTTATACAATTTCTCATGCGATCCAATTTTTTGTTTTCGGATGATAAATTATGTATTCAACAAAATGGATTGCTGTCAAAATACATACACACACATATATATATATATATATATATATATATATATATATATATATATATATATATTTAGTTAGGCAATCCTCATTTCATGCACATTTTGTTGAATACCTAATTTATCATCCGAAAAAAAATTATTAGATCGCATGAGAAATTGTATAAAAAACAAATAAAAACACTTTGTCTGTTTAATTAAATAAATGTGCACACGTCTCGCTCTCTCATGTATCTAACATAATGTCTCACTCACTATATAAAACATATATATATGAGAGAGATTATATTTATATAAAACATAATCTCTCTCACTATATATATATATATATATATATATATATATATATATATGACATAACGAGAAGATTATTGGGATATGTAGGATAGATAATTGTTGACATGAGACTTGAATGGTTTTAGGCTGTAGGAATCATTCATGTGAGAATTTTTGCAAACGTTTCGATTCTTGGGTGTGGAAACTATTTGAATTAAACTTCCTTACAAATGGAATACTGGGGCAATGAAGATGGTTCAACCATGTGGACGTAGCAAGGCAGGTTTTAGCTGTAAAAGTCTGGTAACTCGTCAGAAAATTTTCCCATGAAAGTAGCAATAGATTAACGATGCTCTTTTGGTATTATGTCTGTAAGGGGAGGGGCTGTAGGATATATAGTTCATCACCCACAAGACCGCGTAAACTATGTCACTTGGGTTTTTGTAACCCAGATATGGCAGCAGTATTTCATTTTATTTTCTCTGACCTGACTCTTGTTCTGCCATGCTTTAACTTTACATGTCATGTGCTTTCTGGAGCAACACTAGAAATCCAACTATGTTTTAGCAATGGATCTTACATGTGGATTCCACTTGATGTCTGGGTGAACTTGATCTTTAATAGGCGTTCAAAGCAATGAGTCTCACTGAGATTTCACCCGTTGATCCTAATTAGAGGAAATTCAGGGTCTGATCAGTGATGAACATATATTTCCTTGATTTTGGGGGTTTATCACCCACCCCATATTGAACTAGGTTGGAGGAAAAAGGGATAAAACTGTCCCGAGGGCACCTGCTGTCACAGTGATGGATACAGTGAAAAATCGTACTACTATTTTAATAATCATTTTTTTTAAATACCATTTCTCATGACGTTTAGAATTATGACTCTCCACAGCTTTCTCTTTTTTTTGCTACCAACAATACTCCTTTTCAAACCCAATTTATCTGTTACTTTTTTCTGCGTTCATTTTCCTAAGCTTCTCTTGCCTTCGATATATCGTGTAAGTTAAATTCTTTTTATATGCCGTGTCCCTTCAGGACGTAGCGATCATGACTCTCCACTTCCTCCTATCCCTATTGTAGTTCCCATTGTTTTGTTCCTTTGCTACTTCCCCTAGGCCATATTCTGTCATCCACTTAAGCCCGCGTGGTATGTCATGCGTTGCTTTCCTTTGTGTCGATTTCTCTCTATTCAACCTGTGAGTATCAGATTCTCCAAGCCCTCCTTTCTCATTACGTGTCTTCCTCTTCCTGATGTTAAATATAAGCTTCCTCCTCGTTTGTATCCTCTCCAAAACCTCATCGTTGCTCACACGTTCGGTTGCTGATATCCTTAGTATCTTTCTGTAGAACCATACCTCAGTTGCCTCGAGACTCTTCTTCATCTACTGCCGTAAAGGAGGACAGATATCCTGTAGCAGTTTAATACTCTTTTCTTTGTTACCACAGAAATCCTACTTCTCCCGGGCTATGTTCTTTATATGCTGTGTCCCTTCAGGATGTAGGCGATCATAGCTCTCCACTTCGCCCTATCCCTTGTAGCTCTCAATCAGTTTCATCCCTCTACCACCTCCCCCAGACCACGTTCTGTCATCCACTTGCTTAAGCCTGCTAGGTATGTCATGTGTTGCTTTCCCTTGTCTCTTTCCCTCTATTCGACCTGTGAGTATCAGATTCTCCAAGCCCTCCTTCCTCATTAGGTGTCTCAGAAATTTCATCTGCCTTTTCCTGATGTTAAGTATAAGCTTCCTCCATGTTTGCATCCTCTCCAAAACCTCATCGTTGCTCACACGCTCGGTCCATGATATCCTTAGCATCCTTCTGTAGAACCATAACTCTGTTGTCTCGAGTCTCTTCATCTCGTCCAACATTCGCTACCGTAAAGGAGGACAGATGTCACGTAGCGGTACTCTTTTTTTTTTTTTTGTTACCAAAGAAACCCTCCCGTCTCGTAAAACTCTGCCTAGCTTTTAGAATGCGTCTTCGGCCATCCCAATACGTCTTCGGATTTATCCCGATCGATGAGAGCAACCATGATTTATTTAACCACATCGTTGTTGACAAGCTCGGTCCTTGATATCCTTAGCATCCTTCTGTAGAACCATACCTCCGTTGCCTCGAGTCTCTTCTTCATCTTTGAGGAGACCGTCCAACATTCGCTGCCGTAAAGGAGGACAGATGTCACGTAGCAGCTCAATACTCTTTTCTTTGTTACCAAAGAAACCCTCCCCGTCTCGTAAAACTCTGCCTGGCTTTTGGAATGCGTTTTTGGTCATCCCAATCCCTCATATTTTCAACTCTTTCTGATTGTTAGCAGTCATTTCTTTGTAGTTTTTACTCTCCCGTTAAAATTCAAATTTGATGTCCATCAACAAAACCATTTTCGGTTTTTTTAATTTTATTTTATTAAATATTCAGGAATTATCCTCCCACTTTTTGAATATACGCTGCAAGATTTCTTAGACAAAGTGTTTCATTTTAATATTTAATAGGTGAATTTAATGTGTATGTCTCGGGTGGATTCTTCTACAACAAAAAAATGAAATAATCGTCTCGTCTCTTCGATTTAAAGCCTAAAAAGTAGACATTGCACAGCACAACAGCATAGTTTTTCCTGCGTTATATAGCGATTTTCCAAGCGAAGCTCGGATGTGGCACAAGGCACCCAGTGAGGATCGAACTCGTTAATCAGTCGTAATTGTTCTAGCGAGACAAGCTTGTTAACCATTACACCACTTCGAGGTGCCCTTTTCATACGCTATATATTTTTAATTCCTTGTTCCGTTTTTTTTATCATTTAAACGACATTATATAATCTTAACTCTCTTAATGGCTGGCTGCTCATTTACGAGTGTGTCAGTCTGCTAGTAGTAGTTAGCTAATCCCTGTCTCAAAAGCCTTCTCGGGCACATCCACGGCCTGTGTTTTATACTACAGCTAAACTGAGAAGGGCTTGGCTATAGTTTCTGTGCAAGCGCATAGTATATCGTGATCAGTAGTTGAACAAGAGCAGTAAATTGTAACCCTCAGTCACGATGACTTGGAACTACTTGCAGGCACAAGCAATCGACAGCTTTCGAATAGTGTCGACCATGCAATTTCACTCTCAAATTTCATGAAATAGTAGATTATGATTTTCAGGCATGCTGAAATCGTTTTCCAAGGCCGATCTTTATCAAGAAATTATCTCCTTATTAAAATGGCGATGGGGCAACATTCTGGGTCATATGCTATACACTCGCTTATAAGTATAATAATAAATATTACAAAATGATACCGTACTTTTTTCTTTCACCTAATTTGTGTGTGTGTGTTTTTTTTTTTGTGTGTGTGTGTGTGTGTGTGTTTTTTTGTGTGTGTGTGTGTTTTTTGTGTGTGTGTGTGTGTTTTTGTGTGTGTGTTTTTTTTGTGTGTGTGTGTGTTTTTTTTTTTGTGTGTTTTTGTGTGTGTTTTTTTTGTGTGTGTTTTTTTGTGTGTGTTTTTTTTGTGTGTGTGTGTTTTGTGTGTGTGTGTGTGTGTTTTTTTGTGTGTGTTTTGTGTGTGTGTGTGTTTTTTTTTGTGTGTGTGTTTTTGTGTGTGTGTGTTTTTTTTTTTGTGTGTGTGTGTTTTTGTGTGTGTGTGTTTTTGTTTGTGTGTGTTTTCTGTTGTCTGAGCATAAAAGAAGTCCGATTTTCAACTCGGACATCTGGTAGAAGTGTTAGCCACAGCTAAGGTACTTTAAGGTGCCTCAGCTTCTTAGTCTTCCCAAAGCAAGTAAAAAGATTCGTCTGAAAATGAAACGTTTTTCACAAAATAATTTATCAGGGGAAAAGGTTAAACCAAACAATGTTTCTTTTTCTCTTATTGTGTCCACATTGCTGATCCTACGACTGATTTAAACACCAGTTTGACTTTATGCCCTTCTTCATGCAAAGCCCTTTTGGGTTTTTTCAAAAATAATTGTATTCGAGAAATTCCTCAAAGGTCTAAACTCGATTGCTCTGGCTATGTTAAATTACTGTTGTAGTAGGGTTGGACATACCATTTGTATAGAACAACCTACTATTGGGTTTCATGTAAGGTTAGACACTTTGAGTTATGTAATTTAGTATAAAAGATACTGAACCTCTTTTAATTTCATATCCATTTCGATATCGACACCAAATCATTGGAAGAGGTTGAACAACGCATTACTTATTGTATCGCCCTTCCAACATCTCATCAATACGTCATCCCGATACAGACCACGGTGATTAATACGTACAATTTTTTTATGTATATCCGCTTTCTTAAGTTCATATCCATCTCGATATGCACACAAAGTCCTCTGAAAAACTTATTGTATCACTCTTTCTTCGCCTATCCAATATCATATCAATCCTTCGTTCCTATACAGACTACGGTCATTAATACGCACAATTCTATTATTTATATCCATTAACAGGTAGAGGCCTTAGGATATTTTTCAAGGAGTATTTGAGATATATATATATATATATATATATATATATATATATATAATTGAAACGCCGATCTTTACGCTACCATAGTTTGGTGTCATCAGGCAGCAAATACAGGTGTTTCATTTAAAAAAAAAATTCTTATATAAGTATTTGACCATGTAAAATAGGTAGCCTTCTATCAAACAAGTGCGTCCCAGAAAAGGATGTTGAACACAGAATTAGAGTTGCATATGGGGCATTTGGAAAGTTAATCAAACGCGTCTTCAACAATAAATATAAGAAATTAACAAAAAAAAATGATCTATAATGTTGTCATTTCAACTTTTCTATAGTTTGCGAAACCTGGACAATGTCGGTGCATTATCCAAAAATTAGAACGATTTCACCAGCAAATGCTTCGTTCAATCTTAAACAGTCAAATTACTACGTGACCAACACCAAAATCCTGCAAAGAGCCAACAAAGCATCCAATGGCTGATCAGTAAACACCGTCTTCGATGGTCATGACATATAGCAAGAATAAAATAGTTAAGGTTTCCACCTCAAGACTTATTCAGTGAGCTCACTTCAAAGAAAAGACAACATAGTTATCTTTTTCGAAGATATAAGGACTAACTCAAAACGACGCTGAAAGCCATTGGCTTGAGTCTAAATCGTTTGAAACGCCTACACAAGATGGTACTAAATGGCGTATGTTCCATCACAATCTGAAGCAAAAACTTTGAAGCCACCAGAAGAGAAAAGGAAGGACTCGAATGATAGAGAAATGTTTAAAGATATGAAATTAAAAGCATTATAGATCATCAGTTTTGTTATAATTTTAACTTTGGTATATGGTTGCGAAACCTGGACTCTATATCGTTACAATATCCAAAAATTAGAACGCTTTCGCCAGCAAGGGTTTCGTTCAATCAAATTACGATGTGACCCACACAAATCCTGGAAAGATCTAACAGACAAAACATCGAATGGCTGATCATTAAACAGTCTTCGATGGTCAGGACATGTAGCAAGAATGAAAGTGTCAAGATTTCCACGGAAAGTCTTATTCAGTGAGCTCACTTCAGGCAAAAGGGGTTTGACCTCTTCGAAGATACAAGGATCAACTCAAAATTTGTTTGAAACACATGCACGTGGCCGTACTAACCGGCAATGTTCTATCACCATTGGAAGCAAAAACTCCGAAGCCACCAGAAGAGAAAAGGAATTTATAGAGAAAGGCTTAACAAAATCAACCTCATTCTTCATCAACATTACCTTGACGTCAATGTCATCGGCTTTTACATGCAAGAATTGGTCTACTTTCATCAACGCCATCATAAAGGAAGTGATCAGAAAAGAAGAAATTTAATTCTTAAATACGAGATAAAAGCCGAGGTTGGTGTATTAACACACAAACAAAAATTGCTTTTTTTTTTTTTTTTTTGAGCTGTCGAATAATGTTTTGTTCCATGCGATTCCATTATTTATCAAGTGAAGTGGTAGTTTGTTAAAATTATGGCTATGTTGATTCTAAACCCTTAGTTGGTTTGTTCTGTGATCCATCACGTTGAAACACCGGTTCTGGTACTGTCAACGAAGTTAAGCAACGTCGAGCCTAGTCATTACCTAGATGAATGTCACTTTGGGAATAGCAGGTACTTTAATCTTTAATGTGCGTGTGGTGTGATGATAATGGCTTGGAAAGATCTGGTTCCTTATATACACTTACGCGCAAATACTCTTAGGAAATATATGAATCCACATTTTCCCCCAGCTATCATAGAAGAATTTCTATCAATAAAACATCTCCAAAAACTTCTTAGAATTTGAAATATTTTTGTGCTTTAAATATCTTGAAATGAGTTGATAAGTCATAGAAAAACAATTTAATACCGTATTTTCTGGATTATAAGGATCTGCGCCATGGAAGACGCACCCTAATATTGGAAATAAATTTATAAGAAAAAGTCATTTCCAGACAACAACACATTCACCATGCGTCCCTCACATACTGGTGCCAAGTATTGTTTACATTAATCACATGTTGTTTGTATGGCAATGACATACTAGTCAAGCGCAGAAAGGCTCCCGCCGATGCTAGTAAAAAGAGCATTGTGGCTCGGTCCTAGGAAGGCTTATATTCTTGGAAATACTAAGTACTGAGGGTTTATCATATAAAAGGCTGAATTAGATAGATAGCTAACATTATAATGTAATGAATCAACATACAAATCCACGTTCCTAGCAGTCAAACCAATTAAGTGATCGCCCAAGCTTACTTGAACTTGTGCGTTGCCTTACATTCGATTTGGAAGATGCACACGTATTTTCCAGGGTATATTTTAGGGAAAAAACTGCGTCTTGTAAGCTGGAAAATACGGTATATCATTGTGTGGTTGTCCTTGACCCTTCAACTACTGATTCCACTAGAGGTCCTGCCATTGGCTGCATATAAAATATCAAACGTTTACGACGAGGGAGATTTTTTAGAGTTATAAAACACAGTAGTGACTCCGGGTGATTGATTAAATTCAAACAGCAAGAATTGGTCTACTTAGTCATCAGTACCATCATTTAAAGAAAGCGACTAGCAAAGAAGAAATTGAAACTTGGACTCCATATCCTTGCAATATCCAAAAATTTGGTACAACGATCAACTCAAGACAAACACTGAAAGCTACTGGACTTGAGCCTAAATCGTTTGAAACATATTCACTAGACGATAACAACATGGCAATGTTCCATCATCAGAACCAAAATCTTCAAAGCAACCCTAAGAGAAAAGTAAGAATTCAAACAAGAGAAAAAGGCTCAACAAAATTGACCTTGTCCTCCACCAACATTACTATGCAGCCAATGTCATCAGCTCTTCCATGCAAGAATTTGCCTACTTTGCCATCAACGCCGTTATCATAAAAGAAGCGATCAGGAAAAAAGAAATTGAATTCTTGGATACTAAATAAAGCCGACGAAGATTCATTTTATAAACATTGACCTGTGGTAATTTAGAAAGTACTGTTTTACTTACAAAGCTTCTCCAGTCGGGAAGTGGTTAATTTGGTAACAAAATGCCGTCGGCTTGCATACGTTTTGAGTTATCGCATTAACTTTGTTGATATCATAGGAATTGTATGCAAGAATTAAACTTCAGAGATAGAAAATAAGTTCTTTCTTACTGTTATCATAACCAGATTTTCAATTGCCAGGAAACATTAGCATTTTAAGCCTGCACCTGACATCTGTTTTTTGGATTCTTTAACGAAACGAACAGAAACTATCGCTCCAGGAGATTGCTATTAACAGGGGTAGGTTTTCAATGTAGGCAACATGTTGTACATGGTCACCACTTCGTCTCTGTAAATTCAGCCCAAGAGCAGGAAGCTCGGTATCAGCGGCTACTTTTCTCTGTGCTGTTTTTCCTTCAGAATGCGGTCGATCATAGCTCTCCACAGTCTCGTTTGTTTTTTTTGTTTTTTTTTCAAATCTTCGTAAATTTTTGTTTCCCTATACACCCTATCACTCTCTTGTTCTTCAATCCGTTTACACAAGCTCGTTAGATGTGTCGTTTTGGTCTCTCTTCATACGAGTCCCTCTGCTACGAGTAATTAGCTGATCCCTTTTTTCAGGCGCCTTCTCAGGCACAGTCACAGCCTGTGTTTTACACTGCCACTAAGCTGAACGAATCTCGGCTACAGTTTCTCTAAGTACGTATAATCTATCGTGATCAGTAGTTGAACAAGGCCAGTACAGTCAAACCCTCAGTCACGATGACTTGTGACTATTTACGGGCAAAACCATCGACAGCTTCGTCGACGTATTTTCACTTCCAAATCTCGTCAAACCACGGGGTATGTTTTTCCGGCACGCTGATAATTTTTTTTTTTTTTTTTTCCGGCACGCTGATAATTTATTTATTTTTTTTTTTTTTTTTTTTTCCGGCACGCTGATTATTTATTTTTTTTTTTTTTCCGGCACGCTGATTATTTTTTTTTTTTTTTTCCGGCACGCTGATAATTTATTTATTTTTTTTTTTTTTTTTTTTTTCCGACACGCTGATAATTTTTTTTTTTTTTTTTTTTCGGCACGCTGATATCGTTTTCCAAGGTCGCTATTTATCAAAAAATTATCTTATTAAAAATGACCATTGCTTAATCCAGGTCTCATGCCATGAGCTCGTTTATAGAGAAGAATGATAACTTTTTTTCCTTGATTTTTGATCATTTAATATCCTGATCACGTTCTAAAGAGATAACCGTACCTGTTCATATACGCTATCACATTTTTGAGTCTGAAATTCCATCATCCGTCACGACACCGCTTCCATGACGTTCTTTACTTAAGACCCAATCATAGTGAAAATCGCGCCTTGTGTCCTGGGTAAGACGATAAACTACATGCGGTAGCAAGGTCTCTGCTATGGGCAAATAGTTAACCCCAAACTGGGGGGTCAAAGTGCTATGGAAGTATAAAAATAATATTTTATAGTAAAATTACCAGCACTGGATTTTTCAGTAATGCATTCAACTGTCGACAAAAAAAATCTCTACAAAAATGTCAATAAAACCTGTTCTACAAAGAATATACATTCTATTCTTACGAACCTATCCTAAAAAAATCTTACCGGCATTAAATAAGGTTGATATACCGTAAAACAAGATAAAACAAACTATCATTCTGATTCTATATATGGGTTCTTTTTGTTTTCTTTTAAGACTTTATAGTTGCTCACATGTTCCGTCTGTGATATTCTCAGCATTTTTCTGTATAACAAGGTTTCTACTATTATCTTGTACGTTCACTGCTATGTAGTAGGACTGATATTACATAGCACTTCAGTACTGTTTTCTTTGTTTTTAGCAAAACTATTTCTTAATACTTTACTTCATGTTAAATTCAAAAAAATAGTTTCCTTTGTTTCCATCATTCGATATTTCAAGACTTCAGCCATATTCAAATGCCTTATAAAATTTTTCATCTGAGAGAGGCTTAAAAAACATATCCAGAAGCAATTTAAAAAATCAACACTTAAAACTGACACATCCCGAAGTGATGGAGGTCTTCCATGGTACCTAGATTTTATGAATTTAAGCGCAGTACTAGATTAGCGGTAAGGTCTCAACATTTAAAAGACCTAGATGCAGCCGTAAGTTCTATGCTGACAGTTTCTTCTCGTTTGTGGAACTCTTTCGGTTTCTTGCTTTCCCTCTCAATTTTTAATCTTCAAAAATCTTCATGTAACGTCAACAATTTTCTTGTCTTAATTCTTTAATAACCTATTTTTTCTAATAATGTCTATCGATCAGTAACCCTTTCGTCTTAGTGGCTTTATTACCTTCTTTGGGGTGAAATGATTAAAAAAATACACTACTGATGTCTCCGCCATTTTATAGATTCTTATCTATTTATTTACATTATTCGGACTGTTATCCTCAAATTCATTGCCATATTCACAACGTTTCGGCTGTTGCACGCTCCGGCCTTCTTCAGCTGATTGAAAATAAAGGTGGATGAAATAAAGTGAATAAAAATTCCAATCACCTGAATAAAGCCGGAGCGTACAAAGTCCGAAAACGTTGTGAATATGGCAATGAAGATTAGGATAACGGTCCGAATAATGGAAATGATGTAAGTAAACAAAAAAAAAACCTTAACTGCTACTTACATTATTTACATTTCGTCTACCGGGGTAGATTGTTCTAGTTCCACGTGCCATGCCTATTCCGGATGTGTCTCAGTTATTTCTCATTAACTCAACTCTCCAAGTCCGAATAATGTAAATAATGCAAGTAATCATAATACCTCATGTCAGAGATATAGACAGATATATAGAGAGACATAGACATAAAGGTCGGAGCGTACAACGGCCGAAACGTTGTGAATATGGTAATGAAGATGAGGATAACAGTCCGAATAATGTAAATAATGCAAGTAATTATACCTCATTTATTTGTTTGAGCATTGTTTTCCTCGCGTTTCGTTCATTTGAAAAATGTAAGGGTACGCAACTTATGCAATATCAGTCCTCTTCCACGTTAGTGAATCCTGGACAATCTTCTCACAGATAAAGAGACTTGAAGCAACAGAAATGTGGTTCTACAGAAAAACGCGGAAAATACCATGGACGGAACATGCAAGCAGTGATCAAGTTTTAAAGAAATAATGCGGAAAGAAGGCTTAGAGAATTTGACACTCTAAGAAGGGCAAAAAAAATTGAAACTAATGAAGTTTGTGTTGAACGGACAGTTTTCTAGTTCCTTTCACTTTAATGCGGGGAGGGGGGGTCTGCCAACGCCCTATCTAGTTTTTTTTTTTTAAATCTTCATCACTGGCCTTCTTGATATCACTTCTCGACTCGCTATATATGCTGATGGGACAAATATTTACTCCATTCTTAACAATTCCGAAAGTTTGTATAAAATGACATTTTTAGCCTGATGTTGGGGAAAAAATGGTTTGTAAATTATAACTGCTCTCTTTTAATCGTCTTAAATAAGCCTTTTTTTTTTTTTTTTTTTTTTACCTTCCATCATTATGGCTGATGCTAACCACCAGGAGAGCGCGTCATTGCGCCTTCTCGGTTTCACCACTGACATTACGTTTAATATATATATATATATATATATATATATATATATATATATATATATATATATATATATAATCAAATCAATCAGAATTTTTAGTTTATGCTTATTATTCTCATGAAAAACTATAGGTGTATTTCCAGCAAGAATTTTCCAAAATTGCGAATGTTGACAGGCATGCTGTTGTAAATATTATATGTTTGAAAAGTCAACCGTCGAGACAACGTTCTAGTTGTATGACCAACATATATATTATTTTTGTTGTTGTAAATACAATCTCCCAAAGGGCTTTTAAATTTATATACAATGTTGGTTTTCTGCAACACGTTAGTTGGTGGTGAGGAGTCATTACGAATGATTACCTGGACATATTGAATTCATCGCACAATGATAGTTTATGGTTAAAGTGTTGTACCGAACGTATACAGAGTGCAGCACACACACACACATATATATATATATATATATATATACACACCTCTCAGAAATACCTCCCACATAATGGTAATACATTAGATAGCATGACACAAGTGATAGTTTAAAATGTGGGAGGTACTTCTGCCGTAACAGATATAACAGCGATAAAAAAGGGCCGTTTTATAACAAAAAAATCCAAAAAATGAAAACTACCATGAAATGTTATTATTGAAATACAAAGCAGAATGTTGATATTGATTTTCTAAGTATAGCTTAGATGTGGCACAAGGCCGAAGTTATGGGGCACCCAGTGAAGATCGAACTCACTACACAGTCGTAATTGTTTTCGACGTATGATAGTCTTTCAGTTCAGTTTTTATGTTTGTTTCGTATCAGACAACAGTCCTCTACGGGATTTGCAAATAAGTCTCTAACCCTGATCTTTTCATCAAATGTGGCATCGGTTGTATGGAATCCTTTCTGATGCAATCACAGTTCAGATGGGCTACTCATGTTATAAGAATGAGTGATGATCGGATGCCAAAAATCCTCATGTATCCTCAACTAATTTTTTCATGGTAAGGGTAACGTAAGCCGTGCTAGATTACGCTTCAAGGACAAACTTAAAAACAACTTAAATGCTGCAAACATGCCTATAGAGGAATTCGAACTTGCTGTTGAAAATCGAGAAAACTTGAGAAATACCTGCTACTGAGGTATAACTAACATTGAAAAGAATCGTCTCGACCATCTGAGAGAATTAAGAATTAACACTAAATCTCGGGTTAATACATCACCCCATGTGACGGTCAACCCTTTAGTATGCCCTTCATGTGGATTTGTTTGCAAATCCCGTGCAGGATTGATGTCTCATGCGAAACATAAAAACTGAATTAAAAGACTATCAAACCTCTAAAACGAGGGGGAGACTTCATCATATATATATATATATATATATATATATATATATATATATATATATATATCGATTCTCCCGTCGTGTTCGACGTATGAGGGTCAAGCAGATCAGTTTCTAGGAAACTGACAGCCCGACACCGGCACATGAGATTCGATTATAGTGGTGAAGGTTTCGTGCAGGACCATCCACACTTTTTTTGAAGATCCGAATACAGAGACCTGGTGTACTACATGCCACAAGCTTCCCAAACAAACCTCTGCAGATTTTGAATTCACAGTTGTCCTTCTCCTAGACCAGTTGACATCCAAGGCTATACAACCCAGTCTGTCCTGCTATTTTACCCATAGCTGGAGGGAGAAGAGGATTCACACCTTTCCCAAGGGTATTAGCACGTAAGTGAATGTAATGGATTCAACCTGGATTCGAGATATATATATATATATATATATATATAATATAAAGAAATTTAGTTTTAAGGTGTGCTATATTTATGGGATAAAGTGCTCGCTATCAGAGATAGAGCGTATGTAAATATAAAAGTGAACATTGAAGTCAAGTCAGAGGTGACAGTCTTTCATGATTGACGATTGCGTCCAGCATGAAACAGCCTGTCGCCTCTGAGTGTTGACTTCAATGTTCTGTAAGTATGTATGCATACACGTATGTTCTACAAAAAGAAGATTCGTTCTTACCATACCATATTTTACGGTAATTCTTTTTTGCCGTTGAAGATATCAGTTTCGAATACATCTTGAATGACTATGCGAGCGAAAATAAAAACATGCTCTCGAATTCGTCCAAGCCTAGAATCACGTTTTTAAAAAACCCCATCTGGTTGATGAAGCTATAAACTTATCACGATATGATCATGTTTCGGCAATCACCGAAGGGTTTGTTGTTTCTTTTTACATCTATAATTATCTCTTCAAAAACATCAGTAGTTGCTTTTTAAAAAAAAGAAAAAAAAAATCTCCATCCTATACAAGGTTAATTTTTAAGTTTCCATTTTCTTGTTGATAGCGGAAACACTGTTCTGCCTGAGCTGTAATATCCCGTTCAACTAATGATAAACCCAGCCTTCAGAATCAGGCTGCCAAGAGACTTCGTGCTATCGTACCATTTTTTTTCCTTTACTGATAGTTCACCCAAACCAAGAACCAAAGGCCAATCAACGTATTATTAGTGAATGAAATAACGAATTGGTAAGTAAGAATCGTAGAAAATTGGTGTAATGGATAGCGGATAGGTTTGAGGAATCGGAGAGCCGAGTTCGAATTCCATTCGAATCCACTCCATTCACTTACGTGCTAATACTCTTGGGGGAAGGCATGAATCCTCTTCTCTGGGTAAGTAGCAGGACAGACTGGATTCTATAGCCATGGATGGCAACCGGTATATAGAAAGAAATGGCAACCTACTGCGGAAAAATCTTCCTCGTCAGTTATGTATCGAAAGATACATGATCGTCTAAGTGTGTATCACGTATGGCACGTAACGGAAACGAAAGAAATTAATATTCCGCTATCAAATTAATAGACAAGTAAAAGTCTCAGGAGACTTTTCTTCCGAGTTTCGCAGATACACCGCTCGACAAGGTAAGATGAATCTATTCAATTCATGTACGTGGATATATCTTCTTCTATATATCATGAAATGAACTGTCTGCACGTTATTTTTATAGATACACATAAGTAAATGCTCTGTTTTTAATTAAACAGTATTAATTGCATCTACCGGCTTGAATGTTTGTGAAACTTCGTAGAAAATATGCGCTCTCCGAAAGGAATCGAACTTCTGTTCCTATACGAAAACTATCATTTGATTTGACGTGCTATGCCATTTAGCTACAGAGAAGCCTCTGTTTAGCAAAGTCCAATTTACTATTTATAAACCCAATCTTCGATGATTTTTCTCGATCGATCTTAGCTACACACGAAATGTAGCTTAACGTAAACAATGACAACATAAAATGAAATGGATTAAGTTCGACAAGTATTTAATATATTTTCTGTTTATGCTTCGTTATGCTGTGTTTCGTTTTCTACATGTCATGGCTCTCCACAATTTCCTTTCCTTTGTAACTCTTATTATTCTAGTCTTTTTATTATCGCTGCTAATGCTACACACAAACTTCAGAAATGTTCGAAAGTGAAGACATTGTTACGCGACACTTTAAACTATAATTTGACGATTTTTACATTTATAATTGTTGTAGCATACCTACAGACGATAATGGTTATGTTCCCATTCACATATTTACAGTAGCAAATACTATATGTTGGTCTAAATTCGCATTCACATTAAATTCGGCCTTGTTCCACATCTGACCGCGCGGGGAAGTTTGTAGATATCCTGCAGTTGGAGATTCATTGTGGAATTCACTTGACTAACTTCTAGCAGTTGACTACTACTTCTACGCGCCGCTGGCGAATCTTATGTGTTGTTCGTCTCCTAAGTATTATTGTTCATTACCAACCTTCTTTTGATAATTCTATTCAGTAACTTTCCGTAGGTTACAGCAATAATGTTGTCGTTATTTAAAAAAAACCTTTGCTGAGTATATTTTCTTAAGAATTCTCTTAAACCTAATTTTTTTTTTTCAAACATTTAATAAGGTTTAAATTATTAAATACATAACGTGCTTTCCGGTTTACAAGACGCTGCGTCTTGGAAGACTCACCCTAATATTTGAAACGTACCTCACATACTGGCACCACGTATTTTTTTACATTAATCACTCGTCCGATTTTGTTTGTATGGCAATGACATACTAGTCAAGAGCAGAAAGGCTCTCTGTTAGAAAACAGAGCATGTTTAAGCTTATGGCTCAGGTCCAGGAAGGTTTATAGTCTTGGAAATACTTGTAACAGCTAAGTACTGATGTTGAATCATGTAAAGGGATAAATAAGATAGATATCTAAAATTATAGTGTAACAACTCAAATCCACGACCCTATCAGTCAAGCTAATTAGGTGACTGTCCAAGCTTACTTGAACCCGGGCGTTGCCTTACATTCGCCTTAGAAGACGCACACGTATTTTTCAGGAAAAATACTGCATTTTCGAATCCGGAAAATGCAGTAATATCGAAGTATTTTTATTTAAAGGTTAAATCATGACTTTTTAGTGTGAAACACGTTTGAAATTTGTTTGGGGTAAATGAGTAACAATATATCTTACTGAATTTAATAGGTTACTCTAGCCTTGATGACCGGTATATCGACAAAACTGTGAGTCGGAAGATAAGTCTTTTGAACTTTTCTTTATTTCCCATTGTTGCTGTAATTTTTAATACTGATCGCTTTCACCGCAAACGGCCGTTCACCTTTTAAATACGTTCAACTGCTATAATTTATTGGCTGATGTGTTTTGCTAGACATCAAAGATCTGTTTTCCCTTTCAGGATGGTAATAGTAATATTAGCCGTTTCTCTATAAGGAAATATTTGGCATTCATTGACAGAACGACCAGTTCTGCTTTCAGCTGAATTTTATAAAATCTTTCTCTTAAAACAAGTTTTCAAGGAAAAAGGTTTCTCAAGTCCAGTAGCTATTATCTCTTTCCAGTATAGATTAGGGTTTCTTTCCTAACCTTTTTGTTTAAAATTGTGTGTAATGTTAGCATCTTGATTGTCATTATTTTTCATAGTTGCATGTGCTATTTAATTTAGTCGTTGCCGCTGTTGGTCGTCCTCAGGTGCTGTTTGTTATTTTGTTTGTTTTTTTTTGTTTTTTTTTTCATCAATGAAAGTGGTTGTATACAAAGGATATGACTGAACCCGTGTGGTGTCATACATGGCATCCACATGAAAGCCTCGTCAGATAGAATCTATTTAAGAACATGAATAGAGTTTTCAGGTTGATGTTTTCGCTTTGTAGAAATTCTTGTTCTTGGATGAAAGTACATCTGTCCCGGTCTATTCTGTGTTCCATTTTCTTATCTTCTACACTTAATTTGTTATAGATTACATCCACAAATAGAAAACTTTGAAATGGTGTCGAGACAGAAAACATCTTTTTAAGTTAATTTGAAGGCGCTGAATCTGAAAATGACCTTACTTTTTCTTGGCTAGCTACCGTTTTCGCTGTACAGAAATGCCTCATTTTTTGGAAAAAGGCATTTTTTCATTTGTTTTCTCAATATATAATATTGACCGATGGCAATATTTCTCAAAATAAAATCGTAGAAAACTCAATTCGTATTTAAATCAACAAATATTGGTCTGTTTATTAAGAGATACTATTTTTATAGCAACAATCAGACCCTAAGTCTTTAAAAATAACACGATTGAATATACCAACAAGTATTTTCATCAAATCATTTAATAAACTAACAGCAGAAATAAAACCTTCGTGAATATAAGAACTATGGTAAAAATTTTCTTTCTTGATTCTATCATTTCAATGTTATTTAAGCTGCTTTTGATACCCCATCAGTATCATGTACAATGGAATAGGTGTATTCAATTGGGATGCCTTTAGTTGGAGTTTATTTTCGACTGAAAAACAAAATGGTTGGTTTGCTTCCTTAGTAAAAGGATGAAAATGTCTGAAATTTATAAATATCAGACAAGATTTTAGTGTTTCTTTTTTTTTATGTCACCTTAATTATTGGGTTTACTAAAGTGTATTACTGATAAAATGTATCAGTTAATTTGAATTTTGGTGATAAATTGGAAAAATTTGGTACGTTTATTTTAAAATGTTTGACTCAAAAACACTTTCTTATAAAAAAATAGTTTATTTCAAATGGCTGACATAAATTGCTCGGCCCATCTGAAAATTGATGGGGTTTCTATGACCTAAATTTTGCGATTAGCCAAGATCGTAAATTTATTTATTTATTTATTTATTTATTTATTTTTTTAAATGAGCAATTTCAGTATAGTAAAAATAGTAGCTAACCATAAAAACCTAAGGTCATTTTTAGGAATTACTACCATCAAATTAACTAAAAACGTGTTTTGTTTCTTGGCACTAAAAATCGTATTGACCAGTGTTATCCATATACCGAGTTATCTAAAATGTTTAGTATTTACTAATTTCACACCCTGAAATTTTATGGATTCAGGATAGGTACCATAAGGAAAAACTAACTAGTAACGCTTGACCCCCATTGAGCAGACGCCGGACACTCGCCTATCACGTTAAATGGGTCTTCTCTTCCGGAGAAACACCTTGTCTTGAACGTCCACTGGACCTCAAATGGAAATCCTATATCCGATCTATTGCTAAAGATATTGGAAAAATGGTTGGTTCATTGCACTGCTTTAGTATCTGGCTCCCCCTGCTATACCCTCTCTTTACAAGAGCCATATCAGACCAAATATGGAGGATTGCTGCCATGTCTGGACTGGAGTTTCCCAGCCACCACTTGCCTGTCTTGATTAAGTTCAAAAGCGTCTACGCGGCCTTGTGGGTGATGAATTATTTCCCACCCTACAACTCCTTTCCGATAAAAGAAACGTTGCCAGTCTATCCCTGGCATGTCTTTTGACGAACTACATTCCTTAGTCCCATCATCCTTGACCTTTAAACATAGGACCTTCCGTGCCACGTTCACAATGGTGAATCATCCCCGTCCCCTTTCTATTCGGACAGTTTCAAGGACTGCTTGGTGGAACAGACTCCCGGAAGGATGTTTTCTCAATCACAACCATCTTGGACTCTTTAAGTTTAGGGTTAACAAGAATCATAACATTCATCTCGTGATTTGTAGGTTAACGCATTTTTATAATTTTGTTAGCGAAGGGACTTCGATATTTTGTATCATTAACGTTACTAATTTACTTTTTATATGAATTAGTGTTTAGAAAATATGAGACAGATATAAATATCTATGTTAGGTCTCACCTGACCTGATGGTTACGTGATAGAAAAATGGCGTTAGGCTAACCAGCCAATCATGATGTTTTATTTCAAGCCTTTTTCATCGTCCACTAGAGACAGTAACTCTCAGCGTTCGACATTCTGTCATACAGACACAGACGATTATTGGTGCTACTTATAGCGTGAGGTCTACCTCAAAATAGTGTGAGATCTACGTTCCGTTTCACATGTTTAGAAAATGTGAGACAGATAGAAATATCTGTTAGACTTCACTTGACCTGATGGCCACATGAGGGGAGGGGCACGATATAGTGAGGTAGACCTCACGCTATATTAGCACCAAATAAACTTCATTGTATTTTGGCCTTGTTATAAAATATCTCAATTTAGGAAAATACCACGCTCTTTCTTAGTGGTGCTGAGGATCCCGACATATTTTATTCCAAAAGCCTTGTAGCGACAGTGTTACCAATATTTAACTTTGGCTAGGAAAGGTGGGATTAAGGACAATGCTTGGACGCAATGCAATTTATATTTGACGTAAATAGCACAGAGTATAAAATACAAAACTGAACGGAATGATTTCAAACAATAACAATTGAATTTATTAATATTTGATATACAAGCATGTGAACTGAAAAGTTAGACAGTTCTGTCTCTTAGATTAGGTAATATTTGTACCTAACTTCATAAAGTGAAAGTAATTATTAAACTGTAGTTTAGAAGAATAAAGTTTCTTTAGCATGTTTGGAATTGTGTATTGTACAAGTTGGTAAAAGTTCAGAAGAGATTTCAGAGTTCGTACTTGCGTGAATGTTGGTAATGGTCTTTAACGTCTGATCGCAATGGCTAAGACGGGAGTTCTTGAAGATTACATCTTGGTACTTGGTAGCAAGGAATGAGACGCGAGAGAGAGATGAACGAAAAGAAACTCAAGGGAGTTTACATGTGTTCTGTTTATATATCATCGTGAATCACGTGACTGGCTCAGATGGAAAACGCTGTAAAACAGATTTGTCCCATCCAGACGATGTGATTGGTCGGAACTGACCAATCAGCAAGCTAGATTGAAGGTGATTGACCAATGAATTCTTGTTATATATTTTGTAAGATTGTGATGGTGAAAATTATAACAGGAATAGCGCATTTCCTAGCAGTGGTTAACTAGCTTGTTGTGGAAAAGTCCACAGCCTCTTTATTTTTCCAATGAAATACTAACATACTGTTAATATTGTTTTCAAACAAATCAAATCGATTTATCTAAATTCATTAGTTGTTTTTTTTTTCAAATTATTATTAATAAAAAGTAAATAAACTTGATTTAAGATCTATTTAAATTAGTCATTTTTCAAGCGAGCCTTACTTCGAAAAATAATTATTTACTATTTAAAAGATTACATTTTTATTTTTTTTTTAAGAAAATGAAAGTACCAAACATTTCTCCGTAAATGAATTTAATTCCTAATTATTTTGCAAAAGAGTAGAAGTAAGATATATTGAGAATTTAGTTTTGAAAATCAACTATGTTTAAATTTCAAGTTATATTTCTATTTAAAAAAAAAACAAAAAAAACTTTACTTAAATAAAAAAAATTAGGAGAGACAGAGATTACCTACGGTTAACATTAGTCGTCTTGAATATATATTTTACGAAATTAACTATATTTTATTTAAATTAATTTTCGAAAAAATAAGTCTCGCTATAGTTTTTTGCTTTAATAAAACTTAATTTTAAATTATTTACTTTTTATGTTAGTTACAAGCCTGAAAAAAAAATGAAGTTTATTTTTTAAAGATTGAATAAAATTTTTCCATAAGAATGCCGAAAAATATCAAGTCAGTTATACATACACAACTGCCCTTCATATATATATATATATATATATATATATATCTACAACATAAAAATAAAATGTGTGCATTTAAAGTAAATCTGTTATTAAAAATAGTTAATTAAAAATTTCCCGATTAAAAAAAAAAATATCGACAAAAGATGTCTTATATGTTCGTGGAATATCTGATTCTATTAAAGCTACTGAAAATCGCACACCCCACCAAAAATATCTGTGGGAGTTTATTCTGTTGTGTTTGGAATATTTAATTTTTTTTTTTTTTTTAAATTGACTTTGTTTTAATAATCATTTTATGAAAGTTACGCTTTTATTTACTATAGATATGGAAATAAATTGAGGAGATTAGAAATTTTGAAAATGCATATAGTGTTTTGAAATTATCAGCAGAATTAAAAACGAACGGAATAAGAATTATTCCCGTTCGTTTTTATTTTTTTAATTCTGAGAATTTCGAATACATCCTAATGCATTTATTACGTATTAATTTTAAAATATCTTCGTAAATACAAATCATACGATGATTTTTTTTTTCCTTTACTAAAAGATGGGGTGTGTGATACTGACTCTTTATATTTAGTTTGCCATTAATTACTGTATTTTTAGCGGGACACACAACTGCCATTTTATATAACTTGTATATCGAATCTCATTTATTCGAAAATTATAACATAAAAATCTTATAAAATCACTATAAAAATAACCATTTTGTTTCAACACTTCTGGTGTCTTATCAAGTGATGATGTTGAATGTAGAATAAAGGGTTTTAAAAGATTCAAATCAATCAAACATCCCTCGCTAGGGGAAACGTTGTTACATAAGCTGGAATGACCAATAAAAATACAAGTATACAAGAATTCAACGAACTTTGGTTATAATAGTTATTTAAATCTTTAATGTTGGGGTTAGACTAAAATAGAATTCATTCTAACTAATAAATATTAAATTATACTATAAAATTACCAAATTTAAATTTAATCTAAATTAAGTTTAAAATTATTTAAATCCTATACGTATAATATATATATATATATATATATATATATATATATTGTTTCTTTTGCAGTACTCAATATAATTGAGCAAGAGACGCCATATTGTTCATTTTTAGTTTAGTGCCGTGTACCGCATCTTTGTTGTGGGTAGAAACTAGAAACCAGTGGTGGAATTTGTATGAAATTTTTTTTCTGCTGCCACTCTCCGTTTGCGAAGTTAGATTAGACGCCCATGGAATGTTTATTTCGGCTTCAGTTTTTTGGGGGGATTTTTTTTTTTTTCCTTTCGTAAGAAAGAAGCGATGTTTATCCGTCTTTTTAATCTGAGTTTTATATCATTTAGATGAAGAGGCTGTCACGTAAATATCCCTTCGCTGAACCACTTCACTTCGCAGAACGGCATAGCATACGTTTAGGTATTCCGAAGTTTCTCATTGAGATCTACATAGATAGGTAGGGTTGAATTATTTGATTTCCGTGTCAGGATTGAACCTACTCGCAATGACCTTAGAGGCTAACTCGCTAATCAGTCGGTACCTCTGTGGGGTGACTCACAGAACCGCAAGAATAGCCTCGTCTTCACAGGGATAAATACAAACACAGAAATAACAATAAATCATGTTAAATTGTAAATTAAAATCATATAATTTATTTTTATGTACTGGTGTGTGTAAATTTTAGTTGCAAGTCTTTTAAGGTTGCATGTCATAAAAGGAAGACGTCACTTCATATTATAGCAAGGAGGAGAGGAGCTGGATTTCTTAACTTTCTAACAGTCGTCAGCAAAGAGACTGAATTCGACTTCTTTTGGCTCATAGACCCGTTTTCCAACAGGAAATGTCTCTGTTGCATGTTAATATTTAACAGCCTCCCCCACCACGTGGGATGTATGTGGCACAAGGCCGAGTTTACCGTGGGTTCTGCGAGCCCGTAGACTCGGCCAAAAATATTCGCATAAACGGGTTCAGGGTCTGTCTACCTCCTCAGACGAAACTTTGATCTTCGGTAAGGCTTCATCTGGGTTACTCTCTGCCGAGGCAGAGAGTTCGACAGTTGGACAGGCTATGGCACTGTTTCTGTTTCTGTTACATGTTGGGAGAACTTTATGTTCTTTTTGGTTTTGGTCTTTTATTTTAAACAAAGTTTTAATTTTATTTGTTTTATTTTCTTATTTTATTTGATATTCATTATTATTACTATTTTTATTTATTAATAATGTTCCTACACCTCCACAGATTCGCTAAAATTGGGAACACCATGATGCAAAAATGCCCCAAACTTAAGAGAAAGAAAGTTTTATCAAAATCTTTATTACTAAGAGGAAAGTCCAAAGAATTTTTTGATTATGAAATTATAAGAAAGTTCGAAATTTTGTTTAAGAATCTTATTTTTCTTGCGTCATTGGGAGGGTGGGGATTACTATAGGAAATTTTAATAGCTTTTTTTTTTTTTTTTTTTTTTTTACGGTGAAAATCATATTAATTTGGAAATTCTTGAAAAAATTGTTTAATTTTAGAAAATCCTGGCTAAACACAATTTTATTTTACATCTATTAACCCCGACTTTTAGTTTACGTCTATTGACCCCCACTTTTAGTTTTATGAAATTGAGAAATTCATTTTTGTGCAGTTTAATGTTTATATTAGTTAAAAGTAGAAGTCCTTGGAGAATTTAAATTACCATTTATCTCTTTTTTTTTTTTTTTTTTTTTTTTTTTTACATCTGGACTCCAGTTACAGAAATCAGCTCTTAATTGTAAAGTATATCATGCAATAAAAGTAAGACATTATTTAATTACAAAACTTGTTAATTGCTTTTATGAGTAAGGTATATAGGCATTATTGGCTAAAGAAAAACATTTTTTTTTTTTTTTTTTTTCGATGAGTAATTAATTTTTACAAGAATTGTTTCCATTTTTTAAAAATTTTAATTAGAATAATTTATCAAGTTTGAAATCCTTTAAATTTCTGTATTAATGTGTACTGGGTAGGTGATATTGCTGCTAAGAAAAAATTGTAATTACTAATCATAAATAGAAAAGTTTACTACAATTCAACGACCCCAATATTTTAAAGAATTTTGAATTTTTGTGTCTGTATAAACATGCTATTTTTTGTAAATATGATAGTCCGTACACAATATTATCAGAAAATAAGAGCGATAACTACAGTAAAATCAATGTACCTAAAATTCAATAAAACATTAGATTACGGGAAATATTTTCCTAAATTTTTAATGTTATTGGGTACTTAAAAATGAAAGGTGCTCACGTTATATTCCTCAAGTTATTTTTACAGATATGTCCCCAGTAGATAAAATTAGACAAACTTCCAGCTGTCCCTCAAGCTGTCGACACATTAAATAAACACCTACCGCTGTGTTTAAAACTGCGATGTTTTCAAGTAAAAGTAAAAAAAAAAAAAAAAATTCAAATTGGATTAATTAAACTTCAAATCGGCTAATATTCTTCGGATGAACTTTCAGAAAAATATATTTTATTAATGAAGATTTTTTTTAATAAAGAGAAATATACTGTTAACAGAGACGGATATGCAATGTAATTGGCCCTGATCTGGCATCTCGTCTGCAGTCACGCTCTCACGGACGTGCCGTCGCCTCCCTCTCTCCCTCCCTCCCTCTCTCTCCTCTCTCTCCCCCTCCTCTCTCTCCCCCCTCCTCTCTCTCCCTCCCTCTCCTCTCCCCTCTCCTCTCTCCCTCCCTCTCCTCTCCCTCTCCTCTCCCTCTCCCTCTCTCTCCCTCTCCCTCTCTCCCCCTCTCCTCTCTCCCTCTCTCTCCCTCTCTCCCTCTCCCTCTCTCTCCCTCTCTCCCTCTCTCTCCCTCTCTCACCCTTTCAGTGTTGAAACTGTTAAATGTAGCCGTCTCTTCTACTCCAATAGCTTCATGTCTCGCACCTCTCGCTTGTGGAACTCCCTTCCCTATTCTAGTTTCCCTGAGAGCTATAATCTCCAACTATTCAAATGTAATGTCAATCGACATCTCCAGTTGCCTTGATCTATCCACTATCTTTCTCCTCATCCTTTCCTCTATCGCTCCTATCTGATCTTGCTCCAAATCTTCTGTAACCCCTTGCGTGCCAGTGGCTTCCCGCCTTCCTTGGGGTGAGATGCTTAAAAAAAATGTCTAACATCAGATTTATTTGTTTCAGTTCAGATTAAGTCAACTTTAAATCCGCTAATCTTTCTCAAATAGCGTCTCAGAAAGTATATTTTATTTTGGACAGATTTTTTTAAAGAGAATTGTTGCGTTGACAGATTTGTCAGTATAGACGAATTAGTGATTTTACTGATAATCAGAAATACCTCCAATCAATTTAAATTCAGCA
Organism: Acanthosepion pharaonis; assembly: GCA_903632075.3. NCBI lineage: Eukaryota > Metazoa > Mollusca > Cephalopoda > Sepiida > Sepiidae > Acanthosepion > Acanthosepion pharaonis. Next base: position 139,608 of record CAHIKZ030000975.1, on the reverse strand, counting down.
ATTTAATATAAAGCAAAGTATTTTATTTATGAGAAATATTAAATTTAATCGATTAGCTTGAAATTAAAACTAAAATAAAAGCTTAAGCAATATTTTTCATTTTTTTTAAATGCATTTTAAACCTTGGGTACCAGCTTTTAATCACGTGCTGCATCGAGTGCGTGTGCGCGCAGATTCTTTTATACTAAAAACCGATATATTTTCCTACGATTGGGTTTCTTGATTTTACGGTATGTCAAAACATCTTCGATCAGATATAAAGACATTTTTTATAGTCAAGCATTTACTTTCTGTGCTGATAGATAAATATTGGTGATTTATATTTCAGTGGACAAACATTTTTTCAATTCAAGGTTAGCTAAATATTGGCCGTTTTAAATAGAACAGTCTATATGCATTTATTAGGTTTCAGGGTATGTAAATATTGGTTTATATTTGAGTCTCTGTATGGCTGTGAGTGGAAACGTGTCGGAACATTAAAGGGCTAGAACATTAGAAGAGTAATACGGAAGACAGTAGATGACGATTGACATTGCAGCTACATTTTTCAAGATCAACATTGGCTGGAAAGCTTGGACCCGGAATAGTTCTACAAGAGAGAATTGCGAGAAAATAAACTGTTAGCATAGAACAAACGGTTAAACCGTGCCAATTCCACTGTGCATTGATGAGACCTATCCGCCTATCTAGTACTGCACTTCATAAAGTCTAGGCAGCATAGCGGAGAATTCATCCGAACAGTTATGAAACTATTTATAGAAAAAGGGCAGGGAATCTGCATTACGGCGATGGGAGGGTGACTGAAGCCGAGATGCCAGGTCAAGACCATTAATATTACTGATTCGACTTTGGATTTTATCAAGAATCTCTAAATATACAACAGGAGCACTGGAACATATGTGGCAGCAATGGACGAACAGTAGACTTATAGATATATAAGACAGATACAGGGGCTAAAAAAGGTCTCGTACGACACAGTGAGCCAACTTTCTTTAAAAGCACACCGAGAATTGGATTCAATATAATTTTCCCACTTCGTGTCAGCCGAGAATGTTAGCCAGAGAAGCCGCGACAGGTCACTTTTCTGGAGGTTAGCATCAGCCACACTAATAGGAAACAGGAACGGGTTTTAGATGATTTGATAGAGAAGTTTCGTATTGTTGGTGTTAAAATTAACAAGTACTTCCTTGCCCCAGTTAACAGCAGACTGTAGGTCTTTTCTCTTTTTTTAGATCAGCTGCCAATTTGACCAAATCGAACTGATCAGTTTTATTTTAGTTAAAAAAAAAACAAAGAAAAAACTGACGTATATATGTACACCGATTAATAATTGATTAGTCACTCGAGCCGTGATTAATTCATTAGCTTTTAGCTGGTTTTTACATGAATCTGGCATTGTATGAGTATTGATTCATATCCTAAAAACATTGGAGAAAAAGAGATAAGCTTATTGTAGTTTCCAAGCTTCAAACAGAGCCAATTTTTAATATACACTTTTTTTCTTGTATAACTTGTTTACATTCGTTACGCTCCAGGATTAACAGGAAATATAGCTTTTATCAACGGGAAACGCCCATCAAACTAGAACGTATAAGTCGCGATTCTGAGTTAAGATAGAAAAATATTCAAATTCTTAGAAAAGACGCCTGGGTAAAAAAAAAAAAAATGTGGCGAAATAATGTTGGGTTTGTCTTAAGCATTTTTCTGGAATGTTTACGTTACGACGAAGGATAGTTTTGTGGCATATGGGACGTCGATATTTGAAAGAAGAGAAAGGGTGGGGGTGGGGTAAATCTAATTAGCCTTGGTAGACGACATGATAATGGCGACTTTGGCTGTTTCCGCATAGGAAACATTCGGCTTTTATTGGTTGAAAAATTTATTATTAATCTTGTTTGAAAATCATATATATATATATGATTTTATTAAAATCCTTTTTCAAAAAAATACACTTGTCAAGTTTACTAAAGTTAATCGATCTATCTATTATTGATGAGAATGTCCTTATCTTTTTGATTTAGGAATTCTACGATTTATCACTGAATACAGTTAATTGTGACACAAGGCCAAAAAATTGGAGATGAGTCAAGGCTGGTCGACATTAACTCTCTCATACCTAGCTAATCAGATTCACGACCCATTCAACTAACGCTTTTATCCGTTAGGCCATGTGTCTATTCTGTCGTATGAACAAAGTTATTACGTGTTCGTCATCTGATTTATTTTGTATTCAAGAATTTAAATTCTTTGCTGCTAGTCTCCTCTATGATGATGACTTTGATGACTATGTAGACCAATTCTTGCATGGAAGAGTCAATGGCATTGACTTCATGGTAATGTTGATGAAGAATGAGGTTGATTTTGTTGAGCCTTTCTCTATCATTTGACTTCTACCTTTTCTCTTCTGGTGGCATCGAAAATTTAGCTTCCGATGGTGATAAAACATTGCCGGTTGGTACGTCTGTGTGCATGTGTTTCAAACAATTTAGGCTCAAGTCCAGTGGCTTTCAGTATCATTTTGTGTTGATCCTTGTATCTTCGAACAGGTCAAACCCCTATTGTCTAAAGTGAGCTCACTGAATAAGACTTTCCGTGGAAGCCATGACACTTTCATTCTTGCTACATGTCCTGACCATCGAAGACTGTTTAATGATCAGCCATTCGATGTTTTGTCTGTTAGATCTTTCCAGGACTTGTGTTGGTCACATAGTAATTTGATTGAACGAAACCCTTGCTGGCGAAAGCGTTCTAATTTTTGGATATTGTAACAATATAGAGTCCAGGTTTCGTAACCATATACCAAAGTTAAAATTATAACAAATGTGACGATCTATAATGCTTTTAATTTCATATCTTTAAGCATTTCTCTAACATTTGATTTCTTCCTTTTCTCTTCTGGTGGCTTCAGAGTTTTTGCTTCAGATTGTGATGGAACATACGCCACTTAGTAACATCTTGTGTATGCATTTCAAACGATTTAAACTCAAGCCCAATGGCTTTCAGTGTCGTTTTGAGTTAGTCCTTATATCTTCGAAAAAGACAATTACGTTGTCTTTTCTCTGAAGTCGGCTCACTGAATAAGTCTTGAGGTGGAAACCTTAACTCTTTCATTCTTGCTATATGTCATGACCATCGAAGACGGTGTTTACTGATCAGCCATTCGATGCTTTGTTGGCTTTTTGCAGGATTTTGGTGTTGGTCACGTAGTAATTTGACTGTTTAAGATTGAACGAAGCTTTTGCTGGTGGAATCGTTCTAATTTTTGGATAATGCAACGACATAGTCCAGGTTTTTGAAATGACAACATTATTGATCATCATTTTTTTGTTAATTTCATATATTTATTGTTGAATACTCGTTTGATTAACTTTCCAAATGCCCCATATGTAACTCCAATTCTGTGTTCCACATCCTTTTCTGGGACGCACTTGTTAGATAAAAGGGTGACTATTTTGTGAGGTCAAATACTTACATAAAAATTTTCTTTTTAAATGAAGCACCTGGATTTGCTCCCTGATGACACCAAACTATGGTAGCGTAAAGATCGGCGTTTCAATTATTATATATATATATATATATATATATATATATATATATATATATATATCTCAAATACTCCTTGAAAAATATCCTAAGGCCTTTACCTGTTAATGGATATAAATAATAGAATTGTGCGTATTAATGACCGTGGTCTGTATAGGAATGAAGGATTGATATGATGTTGGATAGGCGAAGAAAGAGTGATACAATAAGTTCTTCAGAGGACTTTGTGTGTATATCGAGATGGATATGAACTTAAGAAAGGTTCAGTAACCTGTTAGCGGATATAAATAATAAAATTTTACATATTAATCACCGTGGTCTGTATCGGGATGAAGTATTGGTAAGGTGTTGGATAGACGATACAATAAGTAAAGCGTTGTTTAATCTTTTCCAATGATTTGGTGTCGATATCGAAATGGATATGAAATTAAGAGGTTCAATACCTTGATACGGAATTAGATTTGATAAATCAAAGTATCCCCCCACTTTACATGAAACCCAACAGGAGATGAGGGATTCAACCCACACAATAACAGTAATCAAACTCATACCCAGACGAATCGAGTGTAGACCTTCGAGTAATTTCTCGAATACAATTACTTTTGAAGAAACCAGAAGATTTTATGAAAGGGTTTTACATGAAGAAGGGCATAAAGCCAAACTGGTGCTTAAACCAGTCGTAGGATCAGCAACGTGGACACAGGTTGTTCTATGCGAATAGTATGTCCAAACCTACTACAACAGTAATTAAACATATCCAGAAGAATCTAGTGTAGACCTTCCAGGAATTTCTCGAATACAAAAGAGCATTGCATGAAGAAGGGCATAAAGCCAACCTGGTGTTTAAACCAGTCGTGGGACCAACAATATGGACACAAAAATAGAAAAAGAAACACTTATTTGCTTTAACCTTTTCCCCGACAATTATTTTTCGGACGAATCTTTTTATTTGTTTGAAAAGACAAGGAAAAGGTTATTTTGTTGTTCCCTAATTTTCTCTTAGAATTTCCTGGCACAGAAAAACATGGCGGTTGTACTATGAGAGACACGGAATCCACATTGATGTTCTGTAAGGATCTTTTCGACAATGACCTAGAAGGATCTTGGCAAAGATTTTTATAATGATAGAGTAATGATATTCGCCTTGTTCTCATATGCTTTTTTGTCATTTTTTTTTATTTATTTATTTTTTTTTTTTTTTTTTTTTTGAAGATCGTTATGATGACTGAATATTTCTGTTCTTGTTGGAATTCTCATTTCTTCAGAATGAGGGTGAAATGCGGTTTTGCAGATGGAAGCTTCCATATTTGATCAGCTCGAAAGTGGTATTGCTTGATGTTATTCATCATGACGGTCGTCTTTAAGTATAGAATCCAGAGGTTAGCAGTGAATATTTCGAAGACAGTAGGGAAGCGTAGTTCACGTTAGCAGTGGATATTTCGATAAATGTAGCAGAGCATAGTTCGTCCTTCTGGTTCTCTTCGCCTGACAAGCTGGACTGGACATTCGGGTAGAGTGAACAAAAATGGCCGTCTTTTTACACGACGGATAGAATGTTCTACGTCTTCTGATTGGTTAACCTTCTATTGGTGGACTATAAAGTGAGTTAAGTCATTTTGACTGGCTCACTAGTTACATATACATAAAAAACTCTAACACTTGAGTCTGGGTATTTTTTTGATTTCCTTTGCATCATAGCTTGCTCGAATTCTTGAAAACTAGGCCACATATTCATCCATAGCTGAGGGGAAACTATTTAGAACGTCTTCCAGGAATTCCTCAGCTGTGGTCTTGTATCTATTTAGGCATGCTAATACGCATATAGAAAGAAACTGGCCAACTTTTTCTTTCCCTTCGTCGGACTCCTTTCATCCTAGACATGACAAATCGTTCTTTGAAATAATGGATTGGCACAGAGAGTAAAGTGTGTACGTTGTGTTATCTTTATTCTAATCTGGATACAAAAAAGGATTTTGTCTGCGTTTCGCAATGTTCTCTGTTCCCAGTTCTTTCTTCAGCTGTACAAATATGCAACCACAAGAAAAGGAGAAAGAAAAGGGGCGGGGGGAGAAAGACGGGATTGTGCGAGCACAACCCTGAAAACTGTCGCGTGCGGTGTACACCTAAAGAGCGGCGGATAGTATTGCAATCGAAACATTGTGATATTACAAAAAATGAGACATGGACAGACGGACGGACAGAGACATGGACGGACGGACGGACGGACGGAGAGAGACATGGACAGACGGACGGACGGACGGACAGAGACATGGACGGAGAGAGACATGGACAGACGGACGGACGGACAGACAGACAGAGACACGGACGGACGGACAGTCTGTATTCAATTTTGAATAATTCGTGAAATATTTAGAAGTTTCGATCTATTATATTCAGAGTTATCAATTTTTCTAAAAATTGGTGCAGTCAAAACTTATTCGCCCCGTCCTACTTATGGAAATTATGAATAATATTGCTCTATGGTAATGGTAATTTTTTCTCTTAATTTAACATTTAATAAAGATACTGTGTGCAAATTAAATAGAATGAATCTGATTCTATAACATTCAAAAAGGAAATGAAGACAATATGTGAGTGCTACTTACTGAGATAACTCATTCGTTATGTAACCATGCTAAAGACGGCTGAACTTGACTAGAAGCTCCGAATGAAGATAATAGATTTGCAACACTTTCCAAGCGTTTAAATGTTCCTAGATCGACAATTTGTAGCAATTATCAAGAAGTACAGAGAGACTCTGAGTGATGAGAGTAAGTTAAGAACTGGCGAAAAATGGTTAATTTCTCAGAGAATGGAAATGAAAATTGTTAGTGATGTCTCGAAGAATCCTTAACGACAAAGGACATTGTCAATGATGTAAACAAATCGGAGTTGAATGTATCGACAAAAAGCAGAACTTTGAAACTCTCTTGCTTAAGGCTAAACACCTAAAATGCAGATTAGCTTTTACGAGAAGCCATTTAGAATATGGGAGTAAATATTAGGACACTTTTTTTTATGGTCAAACTAGAATTATTTGGTCACATGAACTCACATGAGTCGAGAAAAGTGAATGAAGCCCAAAACAAGATAATAAAAAAATACCCTCCCTACAATTATACACGGTTATGGGAGCATTCTGCTCTGGGAATGTTTTTCTGCTTCTGGACCAGAACTAGTGAGAGTACAGGGTATTATGGATAAAAAGCAGTAATATGGCAATTCTTAGAGGCTATTCTTAGAAATAATATGGGCACGAAAACTATCTTTACGGCGTTACTGGACGTTCCAACATGATAATAACCTGAAAGATATGGCACGAATTGTTGCAAAATACTTAGATAACAGTATAATTAAGGTAAATGTACCCCACACGAAGTCCTGACCTAAACCCCATTGAAAATGTATTGGCATATTTGAAAAAAAAAAAAATCAAGAGTAAAAAAAGTACTTCGAATTTTGAGTAACTAGACGCTCTTGCCAAGGACGAATGAAGCAAATTACCTATCCGTGTGTCTAGTGATTTTATAAGGAACTAACAAAAATGATTTAAGGCAAGAATGAAGAATAAACGTGACGTAATTAATCAATGAAGAAAGACGGCTAATAATTTTCTGTCAAATGTTTTTGTTTTTTTTTGTTTTTTGTATTATTCGGACATTAAAACTTTTCTTGATCATCACTGCACTTTCTTTCAAATCCATTATTTCATCATTTGTGAAAAATGCACATGAAGTTTCCATGAAAATTTGAGGTACGACTATTTACATTATTCGGACTGTTATCCTCATCTTCATTGCCATATTCACGACGTTTCGGTCGTAGTACGCTCCGGCCTTCTACTTGTGATTGGAATTTCGAACCGAACTTTTTATTTCGTCCACTTGGCGTAGATTGTTCTAGTTCCACGTGCCATGCCTCTTCCGGATATCTCGGTTATTTCTCTTTAACTCAACTCTCTAAATATTTTAGGTCACCACTGCTCTAGCCTGTTATTGAACTCAAAACTTTCTGGGTCAAGTCACTGGATCTAACCAACGCCTTTATTCACTAGGCTATGTGTCCTTGAGGACGTCTGAAGAAGGCTGGAGTGTACAACGGCGGAAATGTTGTGAATATGGCAATGAAGACGAGGATAACAGTCCGAATAATCATAATACATCATCTCAGAAATATAGACATCTTCATTTGTAATTATGGAAGCGGGGATGGAGTGAATAACTCTTCCCACAACTGTATATAGATAGATGGAGATAGATATGTTTAGATAGGTATGAAGTAAATATGAGAGACAGATAGATACCTGTTTAGATAGGTATGAAGTAAATATGAGAGACAGATAGATACCTGTTTAGATAGGTATGAAGTGAATATGAGAGACAGATAGATACCTGTTTAGGTTGGTATGAAGTGAATATGAGAGATAGATACCTGTTTAGGTTTATGCATATGTTCAACATGGCGTTAATTTTTAAGTTTACATTTGGCGCAAGTACTCAAGAATCGACTTCATAACTCGCTCAACCGCACTAGTTCCCTAACCATTACCCGACACCTCGCTGCCCAAAACATAACAAGCTGTGACCTCTGCATTGGCGATCATGGCACTTTCTTTTGTTTATAACGAGATTTTCCTGTTTAAAAAAAATGCTTAGCTTTTGGAAGACCACAAGTATGGAGCACCCATTGCGGATCAAAATTACTACGTAGTAGTAATGGTCACCCAGACTAGGTCGGCATCCATTACTCGCTACACTAAATCACCTAGTCGAGTTATGTTTGTGTAATATGGTCGTATGTATATGTATGCATGTGTTTCAGACTAAGCTCTTGCTAGGCATGTATTTGTGTTGGCGTGTTTTTTTTTTGTTTTGTTTTTTTGTTTTTTTTTCAAAATGTTTGAATGCTTTTTTGTTTGAATTGAGAATGAACGTAAAGACAAGACTAGACAAACATATTTACGCTTCCATCAACAGTATCTGAATGCGAAGCTTTCTTTTATTCTCTCTCCCGCCATCTTCGGGACACAACGCTCTGCTATCTCCGTTCACAGAAACCCAATCCACTGCCGAACCTACTCTTTCAATTTAATGGCGCAGTCCATCCCTACCTTAAAGTAAGCAACATCTTGAGAATGAAAAAAAAAATGAAAAAAAAAAGCCTTCCGTTTCATTTTATCATCCAAATGTTTACACTCTAAGACGACCGTTTCCGTTCTCGAGAGAAAATACAGACACGCACACACAGTTTGTGTGTGTGATATATATATATATATATATATATATATATATATATGAAGAAAAATATACTGAAAAAATAAACACAAATCCTAATATGTGAATATGCTGTTTTAATGTTTAATGTCAACGTCGGACGTTTCGGTCTAATAGACCATCTTCAGGACATATTCATAAAACATAATTAACATAGACCATATACAATTCAACATGAAAAAGACGATGGACATAAAAGCAATACCAATCCAAACAGATCCAAAAGGAACGCTGATCTTAAAGATTTCAGTTATGTTAATTATGTTTTATGAATATGTCCTGAAGATGGTCTATTAGACCGAAACGTCCGACGTTAACATTAAAACAGCATAATCGCATATTAGGGTTTTTGTTTGTTTTTTCAGTATTTTTCTTCATACTGTCGGCTCTATATCCATATATTTGCTTATATATATATATATATATATATATATATATATATAATTTCAAACGAATATCCGTATGAGAAGACTTACTGTTTATTTTAAACAGTATTTCTTTCGTCTACCTGCATGCTATACCCTATTCAAATATGGGTATCCGTTTTTAAAAACAAAAATTACGTTTCAAGTAATATATATATATATATATATATATATATATATATATATATATCGGATAAAAAATATGACCCAATGGATAAAAGAGTTGGTTGGATCCAGTGACTTGACCCAAAGAATATGTGAGTTCAATACCTGGCTACGGCAGTGAGGAACAAAATCTTGGAGAGTTGAGTAAAAGGGAGATAACCGAGACACCCAGAAAGAGGCATGGCACTTAAAACTAGAACAGTCTACCCCGACGGACGAAATAAACGGTTCTGTTCAAAATTCCAGTCACCTGAAGAAGGCCGGAGTGTACAACGCCCGAAACGTCGTGAATATGGCAATAAAGATGAGAACAATGTAAATAAAATAAATCTATTACTTCATTAGAAACACACACATATATATATATATATATATATATATATATATATATATATTGTCATGCTCGGACACTGTTTTGCTGTATCACAGCTCTTCAGTGTGGCTAGACGTCCGATTGCTTCAAGCCGAAATCGAAACACGACAGAGTTGGCATCTGTCAGATATCCTATCCCTAGGCTATCGTCGCACTGCGGAGGGAAAGGGAAATTGTAACGTTTTCTATACTAAATACGCCAGTGGCCCGGAGAGCTCAATTCAGTTCAACAGCAACGCGTTATTAGCAGTAATAGCCACGGTTTTAAAATTACTCTTTTCTCAACCGGATATATATATATATATATATATATATATATATATATATATCTTCCATAGACTGTTTTGCTGTATCACAGCTCTTCAGTGTGGCTAGATGAGGAAGAGAGAGAGGCACAATGGAGAAAATTATATACATGGGAGTATGTACAAAATTATTCGCAGTTTCGTCATAACATCTGGATGCAAATTTACTGTAAATAATACACAGATTAAAACACTTTCTACGTTTTCGTCTTAGTAAACTGCTTTCTCTTCTAATTATGATAACATTTTTTTTTAATTTAATTTATGTTCAAACGCATTGCAGTGAGTAACTTAACATTGTTCTGGTGTATATGAGGCTAAGTCAAAAATTATCCACACTTTCACCATAATGTCTTTAGGTGTGTCACACAGCCTTCTGCTCATGCGTGCTTACAGTTGGTACTCTTGTGGTATCGTGATCAAACTTTGAGCTTTATCGCGTCAGTTTTCTTGCTGCTGCTACAGTGTAAACATGGCCGCTCCGCTAGTAGTGTGCACGAAGTGGAACAAAGAATTTCTCGCTAATATTTTAAGCGGAGGGAGCCTACCTGCCTACATAGCAAATCAGTATTTCAATTTTCGTCTTTTAAATGGAATTGAACACTGATCAATAACTCCAGTAGAATATACACAACTATCTCGGCTACTAGGCTCGTCTGATTCCGAGTGAAATTGCTATTGATTTTTATGCAAGCTTCAGTGGAAGGAAACATCACATTAGATATTTTAAACGCGCACAAACTCTTCACCTAGACCTAAGAAGACCTATTTGTTAGATCTTTTTCGTTTTAACATTAGATTCCGAAGCCACAACGTACTTCTACGTGCCGTGTACCACTAGGGCTTTGAGGATCATGACTCTCCACAACTTCCTGTCCTTTGTAGCCCTGAATAAATTTTGTCTTTTTATTATGGCTCTTAAACCCTATTCTGCAATCCTTTTACTAAAGCTTGCTAGTTAGGTTATACGCTGCTTACCTCAGTCCCGTGAGTATCACATTTTCCAAGCCCCCTTTCCTCATTATGCGTTCTAGAAATTTCATCTACCTCTTTTCGATGTCTACAAATATCGTTTTTGTTTTCATTTTCTCTAGAATTTCGTTGTTGCTTTTATGTTCAGTCCATGGTATTCTCAGGATCCTTCTGTAGAACCACATTTAGTCTGGGAGGGGATTATCACGAATTCACTGCCATACACGCATACTGATATTAAATAACAGTTCAGTACTCTTTTTCTTTTGTTCCTAACGTACTTTTCCTGTTTCTTAATACTTTGCTTAGCTTTTGAAAGGCTTCTTTCGCCCTGCCAGTGCGTCTTCAAATTTCAGTGTCGCACTTTCCGTCCTCTCTTAAAACACTCACTAGGTATTTAAAATGTTCTGTGTTTGATTTTGGTATTCCCAATTTTTAATTTGCATATTGGACTGATTCAAGCACCTCCAAGATTGTTCTGAAACTTCAACCATTAAAACAATTACTAACTTTAAGACCTAGTTACCAACATGTCTTTTGATATCAGGCCTGCTTTGGTTTGTGTACAGCGATATCAAAAAGGGTTGTGAAAAACAACAACAACAACAAAAATATTATTATATTCGTGTCGCCCAAGCTGCTAATGATACCCGGAATTTCAATGTAATTTCAAGACATTTTGACAAAAGTATTTGAACGCAACCAATTTATATCAGATATTTTTTGGGATAAGACGTTTGAAAGAATTAGCACACATATAAAGGAGAGACAACTTGCTCAGTAGACATAGCTTCGTGACAAGCACCATCTGAGAGCTACTGATTAAGAATAAAAGGACATTCAAAAGTTCTACTTGATTAATTGCACCACCATTATCAAAGAGGTTTCTGTTCTTGTTGATTAATCCATATAACTTTTTAAAATTTCTTAAAGAAATCAAACTGTATTCCAAAATTATAACTTCAACAAAACTGCAATATAAAACACACATATCACCGCCTCTAGTAATCATGCCTACACAAACCTGTATATGCACAAAAGCTGCGTATCCACTACCATGTATTCAATTGTGAAAGCAGAATAACATATCATATTTATTACTTCAAGTTTTCAAGCTGTGGAGTGTAACGCAACAATTCAACTGATGATAGCAAGTAGGCACAAAGAAACCCGGTGTCGCACGTCCAACCTTCTAACGAGCCGAAAGCTTTCTGATCTGAAACAGCAAAACGAGCCTGCTTTATACAGCCGCGGACCGACCACGATTTGCATGCGAATGGCGAGACAACGAAATTTCGCGTTAACTAACCGAGACCGCCCGGCATAAAACGTGGCGCCGCCATTTTGGTTTTCTTTTTACCGTTGGAAGGACCTTTCACTCAGTTTATTCGTGACCGTGAGACGTTTATTTTGTCTATTGGAGTACTTTTTTTGAACTTTGACTGTCTTTACTTAGCTAAGTTTTGAGTTATTTTTTTAGTTCTTTTTTGACTATTTTTTAAATTTTTGATTTTTCTAACGTTTCCTTTGTTAAAGTTTTGATTTTTCTAACGTTCTTTTTTTTTTTTTTACTATTTCTTAAATTTTTGATTTTTTCATTTTCACTACCCATTTTTACTTTTATTTTTGCTATTAGTCCTTTATTATTTGACGTTTTGATTTTCGTTTACGTTTTCTTTTTCCTTTTTTAAATTTATTTTCTTCCCGTGCCCTCCTCTCGGAATTTCTGTTTATTTTTCGTCTTTTACGTTTCGTGCCCGACCTTTTTTTTTCCCCTCCTTTATTACGTGTTAATTATTGCTTTGTTTTTCTTTTAAAACCCGTAAAGTTCGTTTCGTGTGTATAGTATTTGTTTTTAAATTTTGTGTTTGTTTTGTAATTCCTGTCCTTTTTTTCCCTTGTTTAACGTTTTCTTTTGTGGGTTGACCGTTTTTTTAGCGGCAGCCATATTGTAACTTGTCACATTTTTAGTTTCGTATTTTATTTTGTATAGCGTTTTTCTTTTTTTTCCGTTTATAACTTTTCGTTTTATTGTGTAATTTGTTGCTTTCTCGTCTGTCGTCCTTTGAATTATTTTTTTGTGAACTTTGTTCTCTTGTTCTCCTCTGTCTTACGTCCACTTGTTTTTACGTTTTATCTGTTTAAATTTGTTTTGCTTTTAGGCAAAACTTGTTTCTTTTTTTGTCCTTTTAATTTTTTATACGTCCTTCTGTTTTATTTTTGTCTGTCGACCTTTAATTGTTAATTAAATTAGTTGACTCGCTGTTAAGCGAAACTTTATTTACATTTTTACGCCCCCGCAACTGTTTTTTTTTCTTTTTTTTTATTTCCTATCGCCCTCCCCCTTCTATTTGCTCGTACCGCCCCTCCCCTTCTATTTTTTCGTATCTCCCCTTCCATTTTCGCGTACCACCCCTCCCCTTCCTTTTTCTCGTATCACCCCTCCCCTTCCCTTTTCTCTTTTGAAAATGGAAAAAAAATCAAGAACAACGCCTTCTTTCTTAATTAAAAAGAAGAAGCCAATAATTCCGGATTTTAAAAAATCCACAAAAAAGCATTTCTTTTCAATTAAAAACTACCACCGGATAAAAATGATACAAATGAGTACCCTTTTCTGGTTCCATCTAATGAGAAAATGGTGGATACTCTAAAAATAGCAGCAGCAGCATCTTCAGAGGAAAAAAAGAAAGAAAATATGGAAACCAAGGAAACCAATAAGGACCAATGCAACGTCGAGGAAAATAAGAATGCAGAAACCGGGGAATTGCCTTCTTGTTGGTCGTCCCCACCGAGTTGTGTGATCAATGTTGCGGAGTTCTTGCAGAGAGCCAAGAGTTACGCTCACCTTGTCGTGGAAGGTGGACTCTTGGAAGACGCCCAGGAATTACGAAAAATTGAAAAAAGAATTGTGTCGGTCTTTGTCGTGGACAAGCGCTCGCGCAAAATTTGTCGCTCGACAAAAGACACAGTGTTAAAATCACTGGAGTCCTTGGGGTTTAAGCCCCTCCGAATTGTGAAGGGAGCGAGATATTTCATGTGGGACGTATTGCTACCCACGCCGGAAGACTGTGTCGCCGCTTCAAGTCGAGACTTGATAACGAAAGATCATATACTGCGCACAGAATATGAAGGGCGAAGAAGAACCAGGGTGGCAATATACGAGGTCCCTCCTCAGGTTATCGGAGAGCACCTGGCTGCGTTCCTTTCGCAGTATGGCGAGATCCTGGGTGCTACTTGCGATAGCCTGAAAGGGGGGTGGAGTTTTGAAATTATGTTAAACGAGCAGGCCTTCCGCTCCATCCCCAACTGTCTGGTAGTAGGGTGCCTGAAACTGCCGGTCATTGTGACCGGCCGCAAACCGGTATGTTGGAAGTGTGGAGAGACTGGTCACCTCTCCTCTTCCTGCCCAGAGAGGAAGGCCTCTGGAGTTCAGGCGCCAGTCGACCAAGATCCCCCTCTGACCGCGTCGTTACCTTCCGCCTCGCCTGTAATGGGCATGTCAGCTTCCGGGGCCGGTTCGGAAAATCCACCGGTTGGCACAAAGGCCACATTACCCAAAGAGCCTTCTCCCGCTGCTAGTGCAGTTGTGGAGAAGGGGGGAATGGCTGGTTGCTGTTAAGGCCAGAGGGAAGCGCCAGACAGCGGGACCTCAGTCCAGTGAAGCCCCAAGGGCAAAAGACACTAACAGCCCCACTCCCACTGTCAACGTGAAGGGCGATGCCCCGGCTTCTAATGCAATTCTGAGAGAAAAAAAGACTAAAATACGACCCAGGTTTTGAAAAATCGGAAAAGATAAAACAACTGAAAGAAAAATTGGACAAGGAGAGGCTATCTCAGCCGGAAAAAGCCACTCCCTCAACGTCAGCTAACTTGTCCCCAGCTGCGACTCCAAAACATCCTTCTCTAAAGAAGCATTCCACCCCTTTCTCATCTCCCGTTAAAGCTGTTCCACGCAGCAGAGATCCCAGCCCGTACCAAAAGAAACCCTCATCTACCCATCGACATACTCCTAGCCCTTCCCCTATTAAAACCCCTGAAATGCCCCCTCCCGCTCCTAAAAGGCAGAGAAGTCCTGCCAAGGATATTAAGGAAAAAAAGAAAAGAACTTCTAAACATATCTTCAATACAGGTGAGGATATCTGTAGAATTTCCTCGGCCCAGGCTGAAAAGGCGAAAGATTATGGGAATAGGATAAAAGACTTGAAATACCTTCTATCGATAAGGCAATACGCCGATAAGGACGTGGAAGATCCGCTTAATTTCCCCAAGGCCCAGAGAGTTCTTACTGTAATAAGAACAGGGTCTAGCCAAGCATGGGCCATGTTTGGAGGAGGCGATTAGATCATATAAAATGTCTCCCCCGATTGCCATCACTGAAAGTGAAGATTTAAATCATCTGAAAAAATTGTGTGCAGGGAGGTTCCCAGTTTTAGTTCATCCCTCCCTTTACAGAGCTTTAAAACTGACATGTCCCTGGGATATTGGCGGTATCTCCCAAGATGGCACCATCAACAATGAGATGGGCCATGGGTCTATGGGAGATACTGTCGGTATCCTTACCCCGACCATGTTCAAATCAGTGTCCCAACCCTAATTAGGTCTGATAATGGCTCTCTGGTTAGCAACTTTGAATGTCCGGGGCCTGAGGTCGGAGTCTCGAAGGGCGAGGCTCGATCGCGATCTTCAGCGCCTCGGGGTGGATGTATGTTGTGTGCAGGAGACCCGTTTTTTATCTCGCGATCATGAGGACATTCTGTCTAAGAGGTTCGTCCTCTATTCAGCATGTTTTGATGGACGCTCGAGGGTGTTTCCTGGCTGGTGAGCAAGTCTCTGGATGCGGTGTGTGCTCTTGTCTTCGCGGATCCGGCGGGCAGGCTTTGCGTGCTGGATGTTACCATAAAGGACAAGGCTCTTCGTCTCATTGGGGTTTATGCGCCCAATGACCATTCGCAGCGGCCTGATTTGTTTCGGCGGATCGAGCCGTTTTTGAAGACTTCTCGTTCGGTAGTTTTAGCGGGTGATTGGAACGCCGTCCTTGATCCCGATATAGATCGTATAGGAAGGAAACCGGGTACTAACAATCCGGATGTGAAATCGTTTCGGGGCTTTATCGACGGGTCTGATCTCGTCGATAAGTACCGAAATGAGCACCCCCGGGAGGTAGTATGGACTTGGACTAGGGACGGCAGCTCGGATCCGGTGGTTAGCGCAAGCTACATCGACCGAGTTCTAGTTAAGAGTCGACGTAGGGCTCTTAGAATGTCCAAGTTTCCATTTTATAGTTTACTCGGATCATAGGCTTGTCCGGGTTCGGGTAAACTTAGATAAGCTTAGGGTTAAGATGGCTGGCTACTGGAAATTGAACTCAGCATTATTTGGTGAGCAAGATTTCCGGGACCAGCTTTACTAATGCTACAGCGGGAATTGACGGGGCTGTGGTTGGGAATAAGTGGTGGGGTTTTTGAAATCTAAACTTAGGGGCTTTTGCTGCTGATTTTAGTCGACGACTCAATCTAGAAGGGCTAGCAGCGCAAAAGTCTCTAGAGGACAAAGTAGATCGGGCGATAAAATCCCGTGCTAGTGGGGACATAGCCGTAGCTTCTTATCAAGAAGGATCAAGCTCTGGTAGTTAGGGCTAGGATAAAAAGAATGTCTTGTGAGGCTACGAATATGGCTGCGTCTTTGCGTTCAGAGGAAGCTCGTAGGGCAACTAATCGGCATATCACGAGCATCACATTGCCGGATAAGCGGACTGTGACTACAGACGCGGGCATTTGCGAGGCTTTTCGTGACTACTTTCAGGAGCTTTTTACCAGGGAGCCCGGTCTGAGCTCTGCTCAGTTCGATGCCTATTTAGCCGACTTTCCCTGCCTTGAGGGCGGCTGAAGCGGCTAGGTGCGAGGGGCCCATAACAGAGTCTGAGATCTGGGATGCGCTGAAGCAGGTTGGCCTGGACAAGACTCCGGATTAGATGGTCTTCCCTATGAAATGTACTTGAGGCAGTCGCCCGTCTTTGTCCCTTTGCTGGCACTGATCTTCAACAACTGGATGAAGCAGGGGTCTATTCCTCAACGCTTCACCAGGGTGTGACAAGTTGCTTCGCAAGAAGAAAGACGGTGGGAATGGGATAGATAATTATCGGCCTTTTTGACGATGTTAAATACAGAGTTGAAGATTTTAGCCAAGGTCTTAGCTGACCGTTTGCAGATTGTCCTCTCTAGTCTGATTGGTCCCGAGCAGACTTGTGCTGTGAAGGGCAGGACTATTCAGGACAACCTTCATTTGGTTCGCTTGATCATCGAGAAAGTCGACAGTGATGCCACGCTGATCAATTTAGATCAGTCCAAGGCTTTCGATAGGGTTGACCATCGGTTTCTGGAGGCTGTTCTTTCGGCCGCCGGTTTCGGGCCGCACTTTCGCACTTGGATCCGACTGCTGTATGTCCCCGGTGCGCTGGTAGAAGTGAATGGGGTAAGATCGAAACCTTTCATGTTGTCTCGCTCCATTCGTCAGGGCTGTCTGCTGTCTCCATTGCTGTACGTTCTTGCATTGAACCTTTCCTGCGTAAGTTGAAGACGAATCCGGTCCTTCGCGGAATTTCCTTACCTGGTGCTACCACCTCGGCCAGGTACTCCGCCTATGCTGATGACGTTTCGGTTCTGGTGTCGAGTAGGGGCCGAAATTAACGAAGTCAGCAAAGAAATCAAGGGTTATGAGACGGTGGCAGGGGCCAAGATCAACCGCGATAAGTCTGTTGGCTTGCGGTTGGGTTCGTGGAAGGGAGTTTCTCTTCCCGGATCTTTCCTCTGGACGGACGGGCCGGTCAAGATACTCGGCTTCTGGTTCGGTCCCGACCTCCAGTTGGAAATGAATTGGTCGGAGGTGCGAGAGAAGGCCGAGCTCGCAGTTCGTCTGTGGACTCGGAGGAATCTTTCCTTGAAGGGAGGGCGGAAGTATGTGCCTCGCACATCTACCCGATTCTCCTTTACCGACTTTCTGTGCTTCCACTCCCGTCTGACATTTTATTGGCGTTTGTATGACTCTTTGTTCTCCTTCTTGTGGGGAGGCAAGGCTGCCATGGTCAGTCGCGAGATCTGTTACCTCCATCCCTCTGATGGCGGTCTGGGGTGCCTTGCGTTGAGACTCGTCAACATACGCTTCGCATTACTTATCTAGACCGGATGTGTATGCAACTGGATGAGGACGGCGAATTCTGGAAGGAAGACGCCCGTAAACATTTTCCATCCTTGAGAAATGTGCGCTCGTGAGGAGGAGGCCGGTCGTACTCCTCGATGCGAGGGCTCTTTCTATCGTGAATGTCGGATTGCCCTCAAGCGACTCTTACGGGCGAAGGAAGGCCTCCGACGTCCGGCCGTTGTCTCGTAAGGCATTATATCAGGTGTTAGTTAGGGGGAACGCTCGAGATGATTTGATAGGCGGGCTCGGTCTGACAAAGCGGGAGGCTCGCTGCATATGGCCTTGGGCGCCCGGGTTGAAGTGTCTCACTAATCCCGAGGCATCGCTCACCTGGCTGGTGATTCGAGGAGCCCTCTGGGTCGCCAAAAGACTTCGCTCAGCGGGTTTGGCTAAGTCGCCAAACTGCGTTCGCTGCAGTGGGTAGGTGGAGACCATAGGTCACGCCTTCTTTCATTGTAGTGTCGTAGCTCCGTTGTGCAAGTTTGTTGAAGATATCATGGTTCGCATGCTGCGTGGAAAGTTCTTTGTCCTCGAGGCCAGTTCCGTCTGTAGCAATATAGTGCTGCCGTTGACTAAGGCTGAGCACTATGTGTTCCTTTGCTTACTGGGTGTTATGCGAGTCGTGATATGGACGACGCGACAGAAGGAATTTCATGGGCGCGAGAAGTTTTCCTCTTCCCAACTGATCTTGTTCTTTAAGCATCAGCTTAAAGTCAAGATCAGGACAGAAAGGAAGCGACTCCATCCATTGAATTTGGCGAAAGGTGGGTGAGTCTTGCGCGTCTCTGCAGAGTGAAAGGTGCTGACTCAGGTGGCATTTTGATGCCGGTTAGGCATTAAAATTTTGGGATCGCTGGGGTGAACATTGGCTACCCCTCCCTTGTATAGGTTAGTTTAGGTCCGTTTTGTTTTAGTTAGTTTTTCTTCTTTTTTTTCATGTTAACTTAGCTAGGTGTGTATGCTCATTGGCCCCTTTTTTTCTGGCCCTATTTTTTTTCTTTTTGTTTAATTTCCCATCCCTCCCATCGTTAGGTGGTTAGGGGTATCAGTTCTCTGGTGGGTGCGGGTCGTCTTTCGTTTCGAGTATGTCTTTCGTATTTGTTGTTGTGTTCGATTGAGTGTGTGTTTGTAGTGAGTGCATGGATGGTATGAATGTTTTATATTAACTTTTTTAAGTCCCGCATTGTATTCGTCCAGTTAACTGATGTCTCTGCCTCAGTTAGGGCTGTGGGGAGTTTTACTACTAACAAAATTTTTGTTTAGTTTCTTCTATATAGTTTTGTATTCATTGTAAATATTCATTGGGTTTTTTTTTTTTTTTTTTTTTAGATTGTTATTTTATTCCCCTTCCCCCACAGACACATGTATTGTATATATGGGGACTAGTTAGAACTTCATAGAGAGGCATTTTGGTGGATGTAGTAAGAATGGTATGTAATGGATGTGTTGTTTTGGTGAAAGGAACATTGTTTGTATGTTTGTGTCAGTGATTGTGGCTAGCTAAGTTTAAAGTTAAGACAGAATATGACCATCCTTTCCCCCTTTCCCCTCTTGGCCTTGTGCCATATTTGTACATTGTGCAATAAATAATTTTACTGTTGGAAGGACCAGAGTTTGCATACTGCGCAGATTCGAACGCGTTTCCGAGGTAAAGCCATTTTCACAATTTTCCCCACACAAGCAAATTAAATTTCGACATAAAATGACCCATAAGGAGTTGATATGCCGTTAAACAATTCAATCACTACCTATTTATAGTATATATTTAGTTGAAGCCTTAAAATTGTATTCGAAATATCTAATTTCGGCATTAACCCATAGAAGCCGATATTCCTCCAGTCTTGGGTATGATGATAGACAACATCCAGCAACAAGATCCTTGATTGGAAATTGGATGTTTTGAGGATCGTGGAACCACTTAATTGCAGTTGTTCCCAGGTCCATCATGACCATAGGTGGTAGCACCAGTTAGGGTCCCAGCTATGGGTAAATCGTGACCCCACCCCAAACAAAAACGACACTGAAAGTATAAGAATATATATTTATATATAAAAATTACACACAGTACATATTTATAGTAAAATTAAAAACAATACTTTTTATCTGTGTTCGAAGGCATAAAAAAATTGTGTTCAAAATATTTAGATTTCGGCATTTGCCTACAGAGGTTGATAGGCCGCTAAACAAAATCTAACAACTAACATGAAAGAACACTTTCATGACATTAATATCCTACAATTTCTTAAAGAAATCAACAAAACTACAACATAAAACACATCACCGCTTGTACTAATTATGTTTGCAGAAACATGTACAGTGTAACCCGGATGTAAGAGAGTTGTCGGGACCGGAGAAGAAGTCTCTTATATCCGGGTTTCTCTTATTTCCGGGTTTGGTCTAATTTATATACATTAACACAGGCTCTAATTTGGGACCAGAGAAAATCTCTCTTATATCCGGGTTTTATATACATTAACACAGGCTCTAATTTGGGACCAGAGAAAGTCTCTTGTATCCGGGTTTCTCTTATATCCGGGTTTGGTCTATTTTATATACATTAACACAGGCTCTAATTTGGGACCAGAGAAAATCTCTCTTATATCCGGGTTACACTGTACTATGAAAATGCATTGGAAAGGGATTTTATGATGAAAATGCATTGGAAAGGGATTTTACTATGAAAATGCATTGGAAAGGGATTTTATGATGAAAATGCATTGGAAAGGGATTTTGCTATGAAAATGCATTGGAATGGGATTTTATGATGAAAATGCATTGGAAAGGGATTTTACTATGAAAATGCATTGGCATGGGATTTTATGATGAAAATGCATTGGAATGGGATTTTATGATGAAAATACATTGGAAAGGGATTTTATGATGAAAATGCATTGGAAAGGGATTTTACTATGAAAATGCATTGGAATGGGATTTTACTATGAAAATGCATTGGAATGGGATTTTACTATGAAAATGCATTGGAAAGGGATTTTACTATGAAAATGCATTGGAATGGGATTTTATTATGAAAATGCATTGGAAAGGGATTTTACAGTGTAACCCTGATATAAGAGAGTTGTCGGGACCGGAGAAGAAGTCTCTTATATCCGGGTTTCTCTTATATCTGGGTTTGGTCTATTTTATATGCATTAACACAGGCTCTAATTTGGGACCAGAGAAAATCTCTTATATCCGGGTTTTCTGTATATGCAAAAAAGCTGAGTATTATCTACCATGTACTCAATTGTGAAAGCACAATAATATATATCATAGTTTTACTGTTCTCCCAAGAAAATTTAATTTCGGTTTAATATGACCCACACGAAGTTGATGTGCCGTTAATCAATTCTTCTGTCTTTTCTATAAATACTTTAACGGTAACTGCTCCGACGGGCTACTTACGCTAGTTCCTAGACTGAATAAATTTAAACGTGTTACTAGGTTGGCATCTCGGTCCCACCCTTTCACTGTCAAACGGTTAAATGTAGCCGTCTCTTCTCCTCCAATAGCTTCATGTCTCGCACTTCCCGTCTGTGGAACTCCCTTCCTCTTACTTGCTTCCCTGACAGCTATAATCCCCAACTATTCAAATGCAATGTCAATCGACATTTGTAGATGCCTTGATCTAATCTCCGTAATTCTCTTCATACTTTCCTTTATCACGCCTCTTTAGTCTTGCTCCCATCTCTCTCTAACCCCTTGTGCGCTAGTGATACTCCCGCCTTGCTTGAGGTGAAATGCTTAAAAAAAAATCAATTGTTCACCGTATCTAAAATTTCCAGAGCTGATAATGTAACATTTGTATCTAATTTTGAAACTAAAAGAACTTGGCAATTAATTACTGTTTGTTGACATTACACACTACTTCAAATAAAACGCTAGCAAGCAACTCCCCCCCCCCAATTAGTATACGAAAGAGCGATAATAGCTGCTGGACTTGAAAAGGCTGCTTTCCTGAGAAATTGTTTTAAAAAGATTTTATAAATTTCAACTGGAAGAAGTACTGACTGCTCGGTCAATAAATACCAAATGTTTCCTTATAGGGAAACGTCTAATATTAAACTAAGTATTATTTTAAATGCGATATCACTTCAAGATGTGAATCTTTTAAGATTCATTTCTTTGAATCTGTGATTTGCTATGACTTCTTGGGAGGAGTGGTTTCCTGTTGCCTTCTCCACTGTTTGGAATTAAGTTTGCTTTCTTTCAGTTCTCTAAAGATGGGTAGCAGCTAGCATGAGGAATTTGATGAGCCGAATTGAGTGGGTGTGGTTTGAAGATTGTTTGCGTGAAATCCAGACAGTGATTGATGTTTTTCTGTTGTTGTTTAAGCTTTGATATAAGAGCGAAAAAAAAAACGTGCGAAAACGGGCAGTAGGAAAGCCAAGAACTCTAAAATCATCTTCACCAGATTTCTTTCCGTGACAACAGGGAGACAAGCCATCACGTGGAGAGGATGGGTAGCTGGCCGACCGGTTGAAATTGTCTTTCTCATTCTATCTTCCACTCTCGTTCCCGTTGCGTGTACCTTCCACTCTCGTTCCCGTTGCGTGTACCTTCCACTCTCGTTCCCGTTGCGTGTACCTTCCACTCTCGTTCCCGTTGCGTGTACCTTCCACCCGTTGCGTTCCTTCCTCTCGTTCCGTTGCGTGTACCTTCCTCTCGTTCCCGTTGCGTGTACCTTCCACTCTCGTTCCCGTTGCGTGTACCTTCCACTCTCGTTCTCTCTCCTTACCCTAAAATTAAAGGGTTAAAAGAAATCTGAAGAAAATTGATTCAGTAGTTGATGTAGCGTTGGTGTACTTATAGAGGAATTGCCGATATGCCACTAAAATTCAGTGACTAGATCCATCGCATCAGCTGTTAGCTCATAATTTGTGTTACGGATTCAACAGAGATGACATTTGAAGTTACATCATGAGTTGGATTTCAATCTTGGTGACCTTAATGTTAGCACTCGGCTTTGTAAATCTACATTTCTTCCGAAGTCTCTGTATCGAATGGTAAATAGTATTCTGCTTATTTCGAATCTTCCAGCAGGATAGAGAAAATTATTTTCAAAAGGAATATACTGGCTGAACAATAGGAGTAAATTAACCTGCTTGGGATGTAGCTGTTTCTTGAGATCTTGTTTTTTTTCTTCGGTTCGAATTTTTTTTTGTTTTTATGCGATGTTGATGATTCAGCGTATTTCTGAAATGTAGGAACTGGGTTTGATTCTCTGTTAAAAAAAAAAGCTGCGTGTATTGTTACGTCGTATGTGTATGCCTATGCGCGATACAATGTCTTTCATATTTGGTTTAGTGGGGACACTACAAAAAGTGGAGTTTCTACTTTCATCTAAATGTCTTAGAGACTCTAGGATTGTTGTTATTATTATTATTATTATTAATAAATAATTATAAATAAAACAGTAAAATGAAAATGTATAAATTAAATAAAAATAATAAAAAATACTCCCAACATGCAACAAAAACGCTGCAGACTTTAAATTCATTCTCTTCACTACAAACCTTCGTACAGGCAACACGTGTCCAGCCTCTCTCTGTGACATGGCGTGTAATAATACGGAGTGACTCCATTTTATCACATGTACCATGAAACAATTGTAACCTAAAACAATCCGCACAAAACGTATAAATAAATTATATGAAATTAACGTACAATTTACCATGCTTTTATTGTTATCTCTATATATCTTATTTCTGTGACCTATGTTTTTATCCCCGTGGACACTAGTCTGATTTCTACTGTTTGAGTTACCCAACAAAACTATTTATTAGAAGTCCTTTCAGTCCCTCCTCTGTAAGCAGAACGAGAGGCTTTTAAGTTTTAATGTTATCAGTCTTTGATAACGATATACTTAAGGTATATGGCATTCTGTTTTTGGTGTTTTCTATTCGCCGTATATATCTTTTCAGTCTTCGCTAGATTTCTAGCGAGAGAGGAATGTAATAATCAATTAACGTTGTTGTTGTTCTTCTTCTTCTTCTTGTTGTTCTTGTTGTTGTTGTTCTTCTTGTTGTTCTTGTTGTTGTTCTTCTTCTTCTTCTTCTTCTCCTTGTTCTTCTTCTTCTTCTTATTTTTTCACTTGCCTTTCTGCGGTCACCGTGATGTTCTTGTTATTCCTTTTTGTTTGATGTTAATGTTTATTCTTATCGTAAATATTAAACTTTGTCCCATTATATAATATTCAAACGTAAAATGATAGTCGTTGGATCTGAATTAGTTGGTGTTTAATTGGATTCTTTACGCAAATTTTGTCTTTTTTTTTTTTTCTGTTCACCTTTTTTTTCTGTCGCTCGATATTTGTAAATAAGATGAGTCCCGATAGTTTCACTTGAGTTGTCTATATGCACGTTTAATGAACGTCTGTCTTTGGTCACCATATTATATTTTTAACTAAATAAACTTCGTTTAGGCATTTAAGGCTGGGCCGATATTAACGAAACGTGAGAAGGAAGAGTTTGCATAGAATAAAGTTCACTTACATATCTGACAAAAGTTACATTTCTTCGCACTTTTTCTCTAACATAAAAGTTAATCTTTCTAAACGCATAGATTCGTTTTCATTATTGTAGTTTTTCCTGATCCCTACAAGATGTCCTTGTGTCCTGGGTATGACGATAATCTGGAGCTTTTGAGGGGCATGGAACCACCTCGTAATTGTCGTTTCCAGGTCGACCCTGACACGGTGTGCTAGCACCTGTTAGGGTCCCAGCTATGGGTAAATAGTGAACACCAAATTTGGGGTCAAAACACTATGAATGTATAAATATACATTTTTATAGCAAAGATACCATCAATAGATCTCTGAAAAAATATATTACCAGCAATACATTTGACTCTTGACAAAAACCCTCTTTATAAAAATACGTCAATGAAACCTGATCTACAAAAAATTATTATTCTATTCATATGAACCTATCATAAAACTCTTGTCGGCATCAACTAACCGATTGATATTGATATACTGTAAAACAATAAATCTAAACCCATGGTGTCCTTGTGTCAGTAGAAGAATCGGATGAGACCAAAAATAGGGGCTTGCTGACACATCTTAACTGGAGCTACACAATCGTAAATTTTCAATCGTGATAGCGTAAATGATTTTAAACGCTATTTTGTGAGAGAAGACTAATCCCCCATTCTGCAGCCTCTTTTCAACATGAAAAGTCGATCTTCATTGGAGTTCCTTTTAATTTCACCAGTTTAGACCTTTACAGCTAGGACACATTATGCGGTTTCCACGGAGTTGAATCTCCCACATTTCCTCCGTGCTCCTAAGAAGGTTGGTGGATTTTGTTTAGCGCCATACCAACCTCTGTGAGTAATTTCATGTCGAAACAAATATTTTGAACGTAATTGCATGCTTTCAACTACATATAAAATGTCATGTATTGTTGGTCATTTTACCATAAATATGTATCATTGGTAATTTTCACTCTAGTGTTGATAATTTATTGGTGATTTTTCCCATAAATATGTAGTAGTGGTGATTTTACTATCAGTTCGTAGATCAATTTTCATTAACGTATTTTTGTAGAGGGTTTTTTTGTCGACAGTCAAATGCATTATTTGTAATATTTTTTTTCAAAAATGTATTGCTGGTAATTTTACTATAAAAATTTATTTTTATCCTTTCATACTGTTTTTTTTGTTGTTTGTTTTTTTTTTATGGTTCACTACACGTAGACTCTAATAGTTGTTACCACACCAGGTCATAGTAGACCTGGGAACAACAGCAATTAAGATGTGGTTCCACGTTCAACCACGAACGAACACACACAGTCACACACACATATAATAGAGAAAGAGCGAGGCAATATTTACCATCAGACTATATGGTCACATGGTCTACTGATTACATAAGACGTTAAACTGACGTGTTAATGACTGTGTCCACGCTATGTGTACAGAAGCTCTATCCTTGATATGGAATATACCAAAATCTAATATATTAAAACATGTATTGTTAAATATAACAGAAAACGAATGTCTATTATGTTTGACTATGAGACGTTCTAAAGGAGTAAACCAGTGGAAAAACACAAAAGCAACTATTGACTGGTTCCACAGCATAATTAACAAACAAAATTGCCAATTCATACAATTAGACATAAAAGAATTTTAACCATCCATAACAGAACGCATGTTAGATAAGGCCATCAACTTGGCCCAGGAACAAATAATAAACCTTCAATCTCCCAATTAGAAGTCTTGCTGTCGGATGTATCTTATCGTCATACTTAGGACTATGATTAAGGAGGTTCCATCAAGAACTATTACTGTGCTACAGACTCCCACGTGTGTGCTTCCCTAAATTACTAAAACCTCAAGTTTATTGTCCCTCGTTATCTCTCCCCTTATCGGTATAATCTTCATATACTACCGTCTTCTCTTTCATTCATAGCACACACCTCATTGATCATTAAGATTTGAACTTTAACATTCTACCTTGAGAGACTCCCGAGCCTTGTATTGTTTAAAACCTACTATAAAGAAATTTTGGTTACACACCATTGAGGAACAGTTTGCAGTTGTTTCGTAGACTGTTACTGTTGTAGTGAGATTCTTACTGGGTACTCCACACTTCCGAAGCTAAGGAATTGTGTTAATGCTTATCTTTCCAGGTACAATCTTTCCTACAGAAAATTCCAAATGAATGATCATGCTAATTTTTGGCAATCTTTGTAACTTCATGTAACCTTTGATTCGATCTGTTCTTTTTGCTTAGATGGATTACGGCCACATCAGATTGAAACGCTGGTTCCGCACGATCCCTGAAGTAAAGCAACGAAGAGACTGATCAGTACATAGATGGGTAACCGCTTGGGAATACCAGGTACTGTAAGCTTTGATGCGCAGGCTGTGTGATACATACTAGCTTGGATTTGGAAATAGGAAAGCCAAGTTCTAAATTCAGTCGGCCTCGTTATATTCACTACGTGCAAATACACTTGGGAAAGGTATGAATCCGCCTCTTCTACCCCAGCTATGGGTTACATAAGTAAGACTTTTATCTCACAATCAAACTTGTTGCCAAAACGGAGAAGGTAAGTGAGCAACGACGAACTCTTAGAGAAAATGGAAACGAAAAGGGTACTTAGCCTTAGAAAGAGACGGTTGAAATTTAGATAGTGTATAATGAGGAATGAGGGCTTGGAAAATTTGACACTCATAGGACATATTGGAAAGAGACAGGAAAGCAGAGCAAAGCCTACCTAACCTGCTTGTGTAAATGGATGGCAGAACAGCTTAGGAGATATAGCAAAAAGACAAAGGTTACTTAGAGTGCAATTGACAGGAAGTTGTGGAGAGTCATGATCGACCACGTCCTGAAGGGATAAAGTAGAATGCGGAAGAAACCCTCCTTAGATTTTGGTGTAAGTCTTTCCTTCCATGTTCATTGTGATATTCTTTCATCAGAATATAGAATACCATTCTTACTACAATCACCATAATACCGTTACGTCTCTATGAAGTCCTAACTATATATGTAGAACTTGTCTGTTTGGCTGGGGAATAAAATAACATTTAAAAATGAAAACCCTAAAGAATATAAAAATATTTGCAATGTAAATAATACTGAGGTTTGAGCTTATTATTTTGAAATTGTTGTGGCCTGTTAGGGTCCAGAAAGACATGGAAAGTAGGTAGGTAGGTTGGTTGAACAAGTGTATTGAAATAACAGAACACATATACAAAATAAGAGTGTTAGTAGTCAGCAGATAGAAGTGTTCATTTGAACTGTCAGGTTACACTGTCTCGTAGGTTAGTATTTATGAAGGAGGAAAGGTTCATTCTAAGGTAGATAGATCACCATAACAGAAACTACCCCAGCCGAAGCCAGGGAAGCCTGTTTAGGTAATGATCGAGATCCTGCGTAAAAAAATTAAATTCGAAACGGTGGAAATTGCGGAACGACTGGCTTTTGCCAAAACCGACAGGCGTAGAAACAAGTAATTCGAGACATTCTCTGTGGAATAATTACCCTCCAAGTCTTGCGTTCTTGCCGAAATATTTACTTAGACTAGTTAATTTGGTCTTTCCTGCGTTATACAAAACACAGAAACCATTCTACACACACACACACACACACACACACACACACACACACACACACAAAGAGTTCAAGGATCCATTTTTTTCTGGCTATAAGTATTATGAGGCAACTCTCCAGACTGCTATATCAAGAAGTCACCTCCTTAACAAATTGGTCATGACGGAATTTGCGCTCGGATCTCATTGTCAAAATGTCATATACCCAAGCTCCATCTTTTTATAAAGTTGCGCAAAGCTGAATTTTGTTTTTGTCCCCCACCCATCTTACATCAGTTAAAAATAAATATTTTGATATCAGCCTTCGACGAGTGAATTTGAACTGACTTTGAATATTGCCGCCTCAAATGGTCCGAAGCTCCTGTTATATATTTAGATTCTTGATAAAATCCAAAGAATCAGCAATATTATTGTCTAAACCTGGCATCTCTACTTTACCAGCACAATTATGTAGCTTCCCTCTGCCTTTTCTATAAATAGTGTTTATGGTAATTGCTCGGGTGAACTCTTCGCTATGGTGCCTAAACTTTACCAATTTGAAGCACTGTACTTATCTATGTAGTATTTATGAAGGAGGAAGGCTTCATTCTAATGTAGATTGGTCACCATGACAGCAACTACCCCAGACGAAGCGAGGAAAGCCTCTCCATGCAATGATCGAGATCCTGCGTAAAAAAATAAAATCGAAACTAGTGGGAGGGAAATTGCAGAACGACTGGCTTTTTCTAAAACCGACAGGCGTAGAAATAAGAAAGTAATTCGAGACATGCTCTCTGGAGTAATTACTTCCAAAACTTGCGTTCTTGCCGAAATATTTAGACTAATTAACTAGGTCTTTCGTGCGTTATACAAAACACAGAAAACATTCTACACACACACACACACACACACACACACATACAAGACTGAAAAAAATACAGCCAGTTCAAGGATTCATTTTTTTTTCTGGCTACAAGTATTATATATGAAGGTCACTCCAAAAACAACGCACTCTGTTATTATATTAGTCCACGACGCCAGATGCTCACAGCAGTAGAAATTGAATCCTCCTGCCTGTAATCCATATTGTTTCGCCGAGCGACAGTCTGGCAAAATTGCGTCTAACATTATGCTTATGAAACAGATGTGCATCGCTGTTCATGCTAAAAATATTGACATTGATGATTGATGAACTTTTAAGGAGACCAAATACTGGATATGAGCACAGGCTGTGGACAGGGCACTTCAGACCTGGTGATAACTTTGTGTGTGACATGCCGTGTTACGTAGAGGTCGATTCATGAAACGAACGGCTCTTGTATATCGCTAGCGGAATTGCTTTGTCAAAAGTGTGATTATATGGGGGGGGATAGTATTTTATGTTAAGTTTCATGCATCCTTCATATTTTGCAAGAAAGTAAAGAGGATTCACAACTTACGGAGCATCCCTCAAGTGATAAATGAAGGATATATATATTAATAATAATAATGGACTCTCCCGCGGTTTCGAGTATGAGGAACTGACGGCTTATTGATTCAGTTATGAAAGTTTCTGCAATAAGCTTAAGTGGCATTTAAGACTCGCTAGTGATTTACAAAGGAGCCCACATATAGAGCAAGTGTGAGGATTGAGAGATGAGATTGGCTGATCTTTTAGATCTTGCTCTCGCTTCTTGAAGATGATTCAGACAAGCAGATTGAAAATTGCTGGGTCCACTAAAACACGTTGATCTCCATTCTATCCGCTCCAAAGCTAAGCGTTCAAGAGTGTTATGTGGTATATTAACTGCTGACAAGTTGATTTTCAGCTTGTCTTCTGTATCTTAGTCATGAACGCCCTACATTCCTGTAGCCCTGATCTAACTGGCTGTACATTAGGATCTTGGGTATCCTGTCATCAGACATTCCCAAGACATGACCAGTCCACCGTAACTGAAACAGTATGAGAAAAGTCTCGATTCCTTCAATATTAGACCTGTTTAACAGGTCTATGTTAGATGTCCTATTTTGAAGGTTAACTCCACAGATTGCACGCAGACAGCTTTTATAGAAAACACCGAACTGGCGTATATGGTACCTGTATGGAGTCCACGACTCTAAGCCATACAAAAGGATGGCAAGTACAACAGCTCCGTAAACCTGAATTTTCGTATCCAAAGAATCAGCAATATTATTGGTCCAAACCTGGCATCTTGCTTTCAGTCACTTTACCACCACAATTATGTGGCTTCCCTCTTTCTTATCTATTAATACTTTTTATGATAACTTTCGGATGAACTCTTCGCTATGGTTCCTAAACTTTATCAATTTTAAGGACAGTACTAGATTGGCAACAAGGTCTCATCAGTAGACAGAAGAATTGGATAGATGCAACCGTAAGTTCTATGCCATGTTCCTTTTCTCGCTTGCGGAACTATTTCCCGGATCCATACTTTCCAGCTAACTTTGATCTTTAAAGATTTAAATGCAATGTCAGTTGTTATATGCTATCTTCTTGTTTACTCTTTTATTGTTCTCGCTCTTTTTTTTCTATTCTTTCTTGTGTCTTAGTGACTTTATTGCCTTTCATGGATTGAAATGATTTAAAAAACAACTTCTGCTTTAAATTTCAGTTTTGAATTGTAATTACTCAAATGAATAGGTTATTCTCTAGCATAAAAATATCTGGAGACTAAATGATAAGCATTTAAAGATCTGGGGTTAAAATGTTTAGTACTCTGAAAATATCTGGCACCCAAGATTCTGGAATCAAAAGCTCTGGAGATGAAATCCCTAGCGCCCGGTATTAGCCTAAGTATCTTGCACCAAAAATTCTAGAAACATAATATACAATCGAATAAACTTCTGAGGACAAAATGCCTGAAATCCTAGTAATATTTTTGTTTTGTCAAAAATCTATTTCTGTTAATATTAATGTATAGATGGTAATATTATTTTTTTATTATTTTTTTTTTCAAAAACGTGCAGCTGGCAACATTGTTTTCAAAAACGTATTACCAGAGGCCTTATCTTCATACCCAGGACGCAAAGAGTTGGTTGAAGCAATCCAGTGACTTGTCCGAAAAGAGATGCGAGTTCAATACCTGGCTACAACAGTGGTGAACAAAAATTTGGAGATTTGAGTTACTAAAAGGGAATAACTAAAACAAAGTTATCTAGAAGAGGCTTCTCGTGGACGAAATCCAATAACTTGAAGGCCGTAGCGTAAAACGGTCGAAACGTCGTGAATTTAGCAACAAAGACGAGGACAATGGTCTGAACAATATAAAGAGGGTAAATAATTACATTCTTATCTCAGAAATATAGGCAGGTCCTGAAGAAGGCCGGAGCGTAAAACGGTCGAAACGTCGTGAATTTAGCAACAAAGACGAGGAACAATATACAGAATGTAAATAATTGCAATACCTTATCTCAGAAATATAGACAGATCCTGAAGAAGGGTAGAGCATACACCGACTGAAACGTCGTGAATTTAGCAGCAAAGAAGGGGAATATAGTCCGAACAATGTAAAGTGTGTAGAGGAGAAATGCCTGATAGTCACTATTTTTTTCAAAAATTTAAATGCAATGTCAATCATCATCTAATATCTTTTTGATTCCTCTCATATTGTTCTCGCTCTTTAATAATATTTCTCTTTTACACTGTTTCTTTTTTCTTATTCTTTTACACACTTTGTCTTAGTGGCTTTATTGCCTTGCGTAGGGTGAAATGGTTGAAATGCTGGTTTTCATTTGACTCCGAGTCTAAGTCTCTTCCCTGACAGTTTTATGAGTAACATTTTTTTTCACTTCAAGAATTTATCCGTTAGCACTATCCATGCCGTTCACTAAAATGGCAGCTTCTCTTAGAGTTCTGTCGAATCTTCTTGTCGGTCTAATTTTTCTGCTGTGCTTTTTCTGATGATGCAAAATAGGGGAAAATTAAAGAAAACAAAATTCTTATTTGGCCCCATCCCACCTCCTGCTTCCAAATTAGTAAAATCATACCGCATTCCGAATTGGCACGAGTCTCTTTTAACTAACAACTGGTAAGTCTCTCAAGGACTTCTCGGAAGACCGGATCATTTCATACTTATTAATTTATCTATTTTTATCAGCTTTTCCTGTTCCATACACCCGTATAATTAGATATAGGATACTTTTAATTTTTTGCATCTGTGCAGATGTCGGTGTTAGAAAGCCCAAAACAAATATAAAGATATTGATGCGTATGACAAAATGTCGGAAATTTACTATCATCCATAAATAAAAAAAGTAAATAAAATATCTCGCCTCCTATTTGAAATAACGTTTCAAGATTTGAAAAATATTAGGCTGAGTCGTACGTAATTTTTGTTTTGGGGAGCCACTTGTAATAACGAATGTATCAACCTATTATTCGCACGCGCTACTTACTAATAAACACCAACCCCAACCTATGGGTTAAATAGCAGAGTAAACCTAGATGTCTTGCTTTTGGTAGTAACGAATCTGGTCTGGTGTTCCTGCTATATATTTAGATTCTTGATAGTAAAGATTACGTAAAAATGAAAACACTGACATCTTATTTTAACATATATTTACCAAAATGACAAAAAATATCTTGAAATAATAAAGAGTAAATTTATTCAATAAAATCACCATTGGCTTCAACCACGGCTTCTAGACGACTGCAAATTTTCTGGACGGTCTCCTGGTTAAATTAGTGAATTTATATATATATGGTATAAACATATTTCGATTTGCATTACATTTTTTCGTCTCGGATGCTACCTGAATTTTACCCCCTCAAAAAAAATTCCATTCCTGAAGATGACTGAATATACAGTTGAAAGTACTTCCGTATTAAAGAAAGACCTTATACAGCTTATAGTTATTAAAAACAAGGATCATAACATTCATCGAGTTATTTGTAGGTTAATGCATCTTTACAATTTTGTTAGCGAAGTGATTTCGCCATTTTATATCATTTATTTTACTAATGTAATTTTTGTATGAATGATTCATTGTAATATAAATTGAACTGCAACACCACATATTTGATTTAAAAGAACTGATCCGACATGCAATTTTCGGGATAACTACTGAGATATTACATTCCTCTCTCTCTCTCTATATATATATATATTATATATATATATATATATCTTATATATATATATTATATATATATATCTTATATTATATATTATATATATATATTATATATGTATTAAGAAATGGACAAGGTCCGACAATTTATTTATTAAAGACATATTTTTATGTTTAACGTTGTTATTTTATAGATACAAATATTTAAGCAAATGCTCTGTTTATGATAAACAGTATTAAATAACATTTACCGGCCTGAATGTCCGAGAATTTTCATAGAAAATTTTTCGTTCTTTTGACAGGATTCGAACCTGTATCCTATACGGAACCGTCATATACGCTGACGTGCCTTACCGCTTGAGCTACAAAGAACCAATCGGTAGACAAGGTCGAATTTACTGCTTATAAACTCCAATTTTCCATAAATCTCCTACATTCATAACTGCTCTGGCGTATCGAATGTAAACAAATGACGTCATATATTAAGAACGAAAATTATGTCAAAGAACGAAAATTTTCTATGAAAATTTCTCGGACATTCAGGCCGGTAAATGTTATTTAATACTGTTTATCATAAACAGAGCATTTACTTAAATACTTGTATCTATAAAATAACAACGTTAAACATAAAAATTATATATGTATATTATATATATTATATATCAGCTCACAACGAATTCCTTGAAAACTTAGCTTACTCTTGAAATCGCATCAATGTCAATTGTGTTATCTGCTCTCCAGGGTGTTTACAAGAAAAAAGAAGCCACCCAAAAATGTTATTAGAGATAGACATCTATCATCCAGTTAATAATGGAAAAGAAATGGGTGTATCTCTCTCAGGTCGACACGGGACATTAGAAGAGTCCTTTTCGTGCAATCAAAAAGGCAATTCAAACAGACCCTTTGTTGCAGCAATGTAAGAGCGAGTCTTTTATACGATAAAATATGGAAACTTCCTTTTTCGTGATACATAACTACTGCTAAATCTGGAAAGATTCAGTTGGATTTTTACTCTCGCCGTCTCTCTTCCTGTTGTCGGCCATATATATATATATATATATATATATATCGTAATACTCGTTTGGGAAAAAAAACTCGGATAGCTCAACTTTTAGATATGTCAAAACAAATCGGTAGCCGAGGAAAAATTGGAAATAAAAAAAAGAACAAAAAAGATAGTAACAGGGCGAAATAAATCGTCCAGTGCCTTAAGTCTTTAGTCCAAAAAAAAAAAAAAAAAAAAAAACCAAGCGAGTAGTAAGACTAAAACGAAGAGTTCTCAATACGCTAAGTAGAACGGAAATAATTAAAATAAATTCTGAAGAGCCAAAAAAAACCTACCTAGGTTTCACCTAAACGTTACTTCAGGGTAAACTAGCTTACCCCGAAGATCCGTTTAGGTGAAACAAGGTACGTTTTCCTGGCTCTTCAGAATTTATTTTAGTTGTGTGTGTATTTAGGCAGCACCTTTTCATTCATACACGTTTCATTAAATAATATAGATAAGTGTTGTCTGTTTATTTTATGTAAATTTTTTTCGTAAAGTCTGATAAGTTTAATAACATTATCATTGAACGAAGAAAGAAATTCACAATATTGATCCATATTTTTTAATACAATCTAAGCTTTCGGCTTACATAAGCCATTATCAAAGATGTCAATTACAATATATTAAGCAATATACGGACAAGACTGATGATAGTCTGTCATTGTTTACATAGATGATTTCTAAGCAACGATAAACATGTGTGACGTCCTGAGATGCGGTGCGATTTTCGCTTCTAGCGTCTTATATGCACGTATTTAATTTATTATTTTTTAAAATGTCTCTTTTGCGTTCATATCTTTTTATTTAGAATCCTTGAAGTATTTTAGAGGACAAATATAACAGGCGATAGAGTAAATTTCTCCAAAACTTCTTGTTTTATTTAGTATTGACAAGTCTTTTATTGTCTTAAATGTTGTAGTAGTAACAAATTTTATGTTGAGTTTAGATAAGTTCTTTCTAATTGCAGATATGATAGTTGGTAGGGTAATATATTTTTTGATTCATTGGGTTTGTCAGGAGGGGCCATTTTTTTTATTTAGGAATATTTTCTGAACCTTTTAGTTTTGCTTTGAATTTAAAATATTTAGGATACTGAAGAAACTTGAAAGTTTTTTCAGTGTATTTCCTCTCTTCATGTAAACATTGAGGGCTGCAAATTCTGAATGCTCTTAAATAGAATCCGACAATTATAGCGGATTTTACTTTATCGTGAGAATAGAAATTTATCAGAACGTTTTTGTTCGCTTATTTCCGGTAGAGGCCAAATTTTAAGCTATTAACGCGGTGTAACATGGTATCTAGGAAAATTAAGAAATGTTATTCTTCCATTTCATATGTCCATTCTATTGTATATTCGATTTTTTTTTCTTCAATTTCTCCCAAAGACTTTTTTTTTTTTTTTTCGGGATTCTGATCTTTCGAGATTATATAAATTCGTGATTTCCAATTTCGGGATTTCAACATTTGGGATTTTAAGAGTCAGGATTATGATTGGCCCCATAATAAATTATAATAAAAATTCACTTTTATTATTAGTAAAATAATTTATAAAAATTATTATTTGTAAAAAAATTTAAAATTTTTTGAAAGATCTATGTATAATTTTCTGGGTTGTTTTTTATCCACGTTTTGAGAAAAGTTTATTCTTCAGAAGAACCAGACATTTTTGTGTGAAATTTTTTTTTTATGGCCTTCTAGGCTCAAGTCTCAAGGCTTTTTTATGGCATTCTCGGCTCATATATATATATATATTCTTTTTTTAAACCTAAAATCAAGAATTTCTTTCCATTGTCAAGTTTAATTATTATAATTAAATTTACAATTTTAGTTTCAATTTTAAAACATAACTTTCTGTGTGGCGATAGAATCTTTTTTTTTCTTAATATAATATTATGCTCTACAGTTTGCATCTAGCACTTATTTTTTAATAAAAAATAATTGCTAAGAACACCGCATTATAAATCTTACTGCTCCTTCTTATTATTTTAATATAATACATATGTATATAAATCCGTCGGTATATAATCTAAGTGGATCCTAAATTACATAACAGAAATCCAAAATTACCTCATGAGTATAGACTATTTCGACTACCTTCGATGCACTTGCATTTTTCGACCTGAAATGGTGAGCTTGATGCAGTGTTAGAAATTTGAAATTAATTTTTTTTTCTTTTTTAAAAAAAAAAAACAGCTGTTTAAAATATGATATTAAGCTAGTCAAACAACATCCTCCTTGGGCGTTTTGTTTGGTTACCTTAATATCATTTTCAACGGCTGTCTCGCTTTTCTTTTTTAAATATTTAATTTTAAGTTTCTAACACTGTATCAAGCCCACGATTTGAGTCGAAAAAAGCTAGCGCATTGAGGTTATTTTGTATTTGTTATATATATATATATATTGTCCATAAAGTTCATGTGCACTTTAAAAAATTTATAACTTTATTTGTATTTGCGATAAAAATAATTTGTAAAAAGGATTTGAAAGAAGTAAATCTATATTTTTTTTTTTTTTTTTTTAATTTTATTGAAATTTTATTTAGGTTTTCACATGTCCTCCATCATTAGCAATACAAAGCGTAATACGATTTTGCAGTTCACGGAAATCATTTGCCAACTGATTTACAGTAATGTCTGAAATCACATCAGTTTTTTTTTTTTTAGCTATTCTTAAAACTAGGTACATTAAACTTTTTT
>CAHIKZ030000975.1:77500-100000 GCA_903632075.3 Acanthosepion pharaonis | reverse complement strand
CCGAAAAATTCAGTGATGTCTGCGATTGCTAAATTGTCTTATAGAAAAGCAGTATTGATTTACTAGCCAATCTCAGACGAATAAATTGTGGGCGTGGAAAAGCATAGCAGTCGCTACAGACCTATCTAAAAATCATCTCCCTTATGTGAAAGATAATTCAGTTTTTTTTTGTTTGTTTTTTTTTGCAAAATAATAGATTTTATTTTGATTCTTTTTTTTTTTTTTTTTTTACAATTTGCGTTGTATTGTAGTTTACTATTTTCTACTGATATTTGTCTTGTGTTAGTCAACTTCTGACCGATTGTGATGAGTTAAAAATTATACGTACTACACTACATATCGATAAGTGGCAAATTATCCTGTAAGATAGTGTGGTATTTGTAGGACCAATCTAAGATTTTAATGTAGTCTTTTTCATTATTAGCGTTGTTAGACTTCAAGTGACTGAGATGTGATTTTCCATAATGGTGCTCAGATCACTATGAACAGAACATATGACCAAAGAGGAAGCTTTAGACTAGAAAGAAAGAGTTAAACTTTCTGGGACACATAATGAGAAAAGAGTGCTTGTAGGATGATCGAAAACAAACGGAGCCGAGTGAAACGTTAAATATAAAGTTTTTCTTAATGGGTTGAGGGGCAGGCTGATGATCGTTACTTAAAGCTCCAAAGAATAAGAAACTATGGAAAGCTAAGATTGTCAACGGAATGAGGAGACACATCACCTATTTTTCTTTCATATCTTACACAGTTCTATCTGAAATACTTCTTAAAAGAGCTTTTTAATACACGCAAAAATATTTCTATTTATTTACCGTTTCTATGCCGTTTCACGCTTAATGAGTTTTCAAAATGCATGTCTGTTTATTTTTAATACCCATTTTGAAAAATCGCTAAGCGTGAAACTGCTGTTAATGAATAAATTATTAAAAAAAGAAGTTGTATATTAAAGAGTGTTGGAGATGAAATATACTGGGATTGGGACCCGTTCCCTCCCACCACCAAAAAAAAAAGAATCGACAAATTAGTTTAAGAAAGGCTTACATTCACTTCTACCTGTATGCTATCCTGTAATCTAATATCTAGATAAAATGTATCATTATATAAAATATTAGCTTTTCTTAAAAATAACGAAAAATAGTCAGCAACTGAACTGGTCGGCGGACCAATTGTGGTTGCCCACGCAGTTGTTTCTGATTCTATTGGATTTGCTCTGTTTGTAGACATTGGCAAAGTACGAGTCTGGAAAATGCCAACGTCAGAATTCTCGCTACAACCGTCAGCAGAAGGCGCTATCAAACGGTGCTGCTTTTTTCCGATTGCCACGAAAACGGATAGATTTGGATAACAATCAACGGACCTCAGTCATAGATAGCATCAGGCTAGTTTTAGATAGACAAGTGCAGAGGTTGATATGAACAAGTTAAGATATATGCATACCTACTCACAAACATCCAGACAATAATCTAAAATGCATGTAAATAAAACTAGATAAATATTAACAGGCCAACGCAGATAGCTGGATGGATATTAACCTAGAAAGATGAATATGAACAGATTTAGATAATTCCCTAGACAGAAACGTGTTTGTTTTCACTACATTATGATCCACCAGTGGTATTAATATCCACCACCGATTTAAATGTACTGAAGGAAATTATGTTGAAAAATTTTTTTCTCCGTAAAAATGATTAACCTAGAAAGTTCCACATGCAAATGTTTATCTTCGTTGCCTTGTGACTCAGTGGAATTTATATCCACCACTGTCTTAAATGTACTGAAAGAGATTGTCGAAAAATATTTGTTAAGTAAAATAGTGATTTAGCATTTTCAAAATTTGACACGCCTCGACCGTGATGTTTTTCGCCGGGGATCATTATGCTATTTTGGATCCTTGAACATCATAGCTGCTTTTAGATGGCACGCAGTCGTTACAGATCGGTCCGTTGGTCTAAGCTGGTCATAGACGGTCATACCACCGCTGTGAAACATGTTACGCAACAGTGGAGAAGGGGGAAAACGTCAGAGAGGCGAGAAGACCTCCAGCACGGAACAGATACTACAACTGCAGCATCCATCACGCTGGACCCCACCTCTCCTCCTCTGACAATCCTCCTGGATCAATTTTTATGTTGTGGGCGTTGATGTTTCTCCACAATTTTTCTCTCCTGTGCATGATTTAAAAAAATATACTATCTCTCCTAATCCCTGTTCTTCCAAATTATAATCCGTGGTTGGCATTTTCTAATATATTTTCGTCTGCTGGCACCCAAAATTTATTCCCAGTGGTCCTCTTTAGTGTGAAAACAATGCTATGACTTAAAGCTATGAATTAGAAAATAAAAAATAAAAAATATTTAAGTTGGCTTGTGAAGTTAGACTTTGTAATTGACCTCTGCAAGTCAACGTGTTAAAAAGAATGTAAATCTGTGATTCAAGCACTAAACGTGTTTGTCCATGTTATGAAGGTCAATTGAAAGATCGAATGTATCGAATATGGGTTGATAAAATTCAAACTACCGGTAAAATGCGGTTCAAACAAAAATATTAAAAAAAGGTTCTTCAGAAGTTTTAAAAACAGGAACTACAGAGGACTTCCAACAAGCTAAGAAGCAACAAGAAGTTTTAGAATTTGGAGAGAGTTGGAGCTAACTCGGGGGCACATTTCTTTTGGGCGACGGCTGGGTCCAATATTAGACATTGGAGTGGTGGATTTCAGTGCGTCCTGTATAGGATAATGAACTACATCCGGCAAGGAAGGGCTCTGATCGAGAGGTTTTGAGGAGCGTGGAATCACCTCTTAATTGCTGCTGTTTCGAAGTCCATCTTGACCAGCTGTGGTAGCACCTGTTAGGGTCCCAACTATGGACAAATAATTTTTGTTTTAAGTACGTGTAAGAGCGTTTATTCTGAGCTTTCCGTGTTGAGCGCGGCAAGTGAGCATATTTCTCTTTTTACTTTTTTTAAAATTTTTTTTTTTACATTCATCACCCATCCCCACTATTGAATAAAGTGAGTTTGATGGTGGTAATGAGATGTTTTATATACCAAGCTTCTCACACCACTTTCGACCAGAATTTTCCTTAAGGTTCCTTTCAAACTGTGGATGGCTAGTTGTTTTTTTTCCATAGCACTTTACTCACATAAGTGACACATGAGGCGTCTACTATATATATATATATATATATATATATATATATATATATACCAAAAAAAAAAAACATATTCATTAAACTCCGACACAAACACTTGTCTTATCAATCACGTGCGGGATAGCATCCGTTACGGTCCAGTCTATAAGCAAATAGTTAACCCCCTAAACTGTGGTCAAAACACTATGAAAGTATAAAAATAGATTTTTATAGTAAAAATACCAGCAATACATTTTTGAAAAAAAATTTCTACCAGCAATAAATTTGACTATTGATAAAATTCTCTTTACAAAAATACTTCAATGAAATCTTTTCTACAAACTAATTTCTTACAAAGAATACATATCCTGAAAATCCTGTCGGCATTAAATAAACCAAACCAATATATTCTTAGATAGATAGAAAATATTACCAGCAATAAAAATCTTGTCGACATTAAAGAAGCCATTATGGTTGATATGCTGTAAAACAAAATAAACCAAACTAGATCAATCGACTTCAGTTACTTTCTCACAGACTTGACATGGCTTCCCTCTTCCTTTTCTATAATTTTTTCATGCTAACTGTTCCGATGAGCTTTTCGCTCTGTGGCCTCTCCATGCGGT
Source organism: Acanthosepion pharaonis (assembly GCA_903632075.3). Lineage (NCBI taxonomy): Eukaryota > Metazoa > Mollusca > Cephalopoda > Sepiida > Sepiidae > Acanthosepion > Acanthosepion pharaonis. The sequence goes on along the minus strand of CAHIKZ030000975.1, from coordinate 96,243 downwards.
GTGGTGTGATGGATAACGGCTCAGACCGTGAAATCGGAGAGCCGTGTTCGAATTCCAGTTGGGTTCATTGCAATCACTTAATCACAAATGCCCTTAAAAAAAGGAGAGAATTCAACTCTACTTCCCTTAGCTATGGGTTAAGTTGCAAGAAAGGCTGGGCCTTACAGCTTTGGTTTGCAAACAGTCTATCCCAGAAAGAAATGATAAACCTACTACGAAAAAATTCTTTTTCTAGTCATTTATAAATCTAAAGAAAAAGGATCGACCAAGCGTGTATCGCGTATGGCATTTAACTAACTCAAATACATGAATTTAAACGGGCTACTTGATTGGCAATTAGGTCTCACCGTTTTGCTGTCGAACTAGCTAGATGCAACCGCCAATTCTATTCTGCGTGTTTTTTTCTCGCACTTCTTGTCTGTGGAACCCCTATCCGATTTCTTGTTTTGCTGTCACCTACAATCTTCAAAAATTGAAATGCAATCCCGATCGCCATCTTGTATCTTCCCGAAATCTGTTCTTTTATTGTACTTTTCCTCATTTCTTCTCACTAAATTTCTTTTTTTTTTCACTTTCACTCCGTGTGACCACCCACTTCGTCCTAGTGGAATTTATAGTCTTTCTTGGGGTGAAATATTTTTTTTTTAAAAAAAGTTCCGATTTATCTAATTGTTAGCTATGTATAGAGACATGCCGGAAGATCTCAAATCCTATTTCTGGCTTGAACAAAGAGGGGGAATCTTTTAAAGCAATGAAGTAAAAACCGGACAAACCAATTTCCTTTTTTAATCGTGAGCGCTTACAGAGAAGAAGAATGCCCGCTATGTTCTTCGGAGAATCCTTTATTGGTGTATAACCTCCGAAACTAAATCTGTTAATGTCGTTAATTCTCATGATGATTCCGTCTTATCATTTACAAGCAAGAGCTGGTTTTGTTCTGCCTACGAATATACTTCTCATCTTTTTCTCTTTTTTTTTCTCAAATTATGAAACAGTTGGTCATTATTTGAGTGAGACTCCATTCATGTTTTGTTATTAAAATACGTTTGGATTAAACGCCCCACTATGCAGCCATGATTAGCAAGCTAGTTGATAAACATCGTAAATACTTATTCTGCGTTTCACCGTGAAACAGTGATAAGCAAGTTTGTCTGACAAATTGTTTCTACTGTAAGGAGATTGGTCCGCACTAAGTGCCCTACACATAGGACCTTGAACCGTACTAAGCAGAACTTAGTAAATACAGACATCTCACAATAGCAACGGAGTACTGAAAGTCTTTTAAAAAATTAGAAAGTCGCCCACTTGAATTCCAGCCATGCCCAACACACGACACCTCGGAATAACGCCCCTAGTATAAGTCACAAATAATATATCACATACAGTCAAAACATGACAATTATTAACAACGCTCACTCCAAGCAAATATATATATAAAGAACGCTGGAGAAACTAAAAAAAAAATAAATTTTCCTTGTCTGTCCTATTTAACAAAAAAAAAAATAGGTTGTTGTATACATTAATAATATATATATATATATATATATATATATATATTAGTTAAATTCCCAGATCAATTCTGTGGACAAGATAAATTGGAATAAAATGACAATTGGAAAAAAAATCTTCCGACTTTTTTTTAACGAGTCGGCAAAATGTAGGGTTTTTTTTTTTCCAAATGTCATTTTATACCATATATATATATATATATATATATATATATATATATATATATATATATATATATATATATATATATATATGAACCCTGTTTTCTATGGTTACATGAAAAATTAGAAATTATCAGATTTTCTTTTAAAACTTCTTATTAAAAATAGAAGTGAATTGACTGTAATTTGTAGGCATAGTCTACCTTTTAACTTATAATGTTTTAACTTTGAATTTGATAATACTTTTTTCTTATAGTAATAACCAGTGCACCTTATATGGCTTACTATTCTATTTGTAAGATTCGTTTGGATTTAATATAGCTCTGTATTGATCTTTAGTTAGTATTAGTAACATCTTTGATTGATTGGTATTATTAACATCTTATACGGATGCTCTTTATTTAACGGTTTCATAATTAATTTACCAAAGTAGTTCTGTATTTTTTTATCTGATTTTTTTTCAAACGGTTTATTCACCTAGTTCTCGAAGGGGCCTTTTATTTATCAACTACAAAATTTTATATAAGAAGCTAAACGAGCAAATAACTGGTTAGCATTGTGTTAAATTGCCTCCCTACCTCTTTAGATTTTTACTTATTAGGAAAGTTAACTGCCAGACTTCTATACATCTTATGAAATAATGTAACCATTTGTATCTGTCCATAAGGAAATTGTTTAGGATTTATATGCAGACAACTTTGTGTCATAACGTATATTAAATTGTTTTTGTTTTGTTTTGTATTTTTTGTTTGTTTGTTTTTTTTTCAGTAAGTTTGAATTTAATGTAGGTCACATTCGGTTGGTTAATGATGGCAAAGCCTACAAGACCTTTTTATGCAGTTTGTTTATTCTCGAGAAATGAGGAAGTAGTCTGCTTTCGAAATTAAACTACTGGCGAGGGAACGATTGATTTAACATCGCCCGAGCAGACACATTTGCAGTGTGGAAACGTAGTTGTGTAGCGATTTTTAAGAAGTTTTTGTTTTAATATCGTTAAGTAAATATTTAGCTCTACTCTCTATTAAACCCTTTTAAATTACGTACAGTGGAATTATACTCTATTTGTTCTCATTTAACTAAAACACACACCTATCTATCTATCTATCTATCTATCTATCTATATATATATATATATATATATATTGCTCATTTTTACTTCAACGATTTCCAAAGAAGTTATGAAAAGCAGAGTGACTTTTCAAATGATCAGATTATTCTTCATGTAAGATAAATTATCCCCCAAATGCTTTAAAAATTTAATTCAACCTTTTCTTTAAAAAATAAGGTTTTAACAAATTCTGAAAATTGAAAAAAAATCTGCAAATATGAATGACATAAGCAGTTTCAAACATTACATTTGTCAACAAACAGTTTCAAACGTGACATTTGTCTTTAAAATAAAAAGCAAATGTTTCAATTTTGGCAGTTCCGATAACTCTGTAAAATGTCAGAAAATTTTTTAATTTTGCTTTATTTTTAAAATCAATAAAAAGAATATATGTTTCAATTTTGGCAAGAGGTTTTATAAGGATGTTTTAAATTTTATATTTTTTTATTTTATATTTTATATTTTTTATTTTTATATTTTTATATTTTTTTATTTTATATTTTTATATTTTTTTTATTTATATTTTTATATTTTTTTTTATTTTATATTTTTATATTTTTTTTTTTATATTTTTTATATTTTTTTATTTTATTTTATATTTTTTTTTTTTATATTTTTTATTTTTTTTATTTTATTTTTTATATTTTTTCTCTAAGGATTTTATATTTTTATTTTTTTATTTTTTTTTAAATTATTTTTTTTATTTTTTTAATTTTTTTTTTTTTTTTTTTTTTTTTTATTTTTTTTTTTTTTTTTTTTTTATTTTTTTTTTTATATTTTTTTATTTTATATTTTATTTTTTTTTTTTTTTTTTTTATTTTTTTTATTTTTTTTTTATTTTTTTTTTTTTTAACGAGGGCATTTTTTTTTTATTTTTTTTATTTTATTTAACTAATGCCTTATATATATTTTTTTTTTTATATTTTTTATATTTTTTATTTTATATTTTTATTTTTTTTTATTTTATATTTTTATATTTTTTATTTTTATATTTTATATTTTTTATTTTATATTTTTATATTTTTTTATTTTATATTTTTTATATTTTTTTTATTTTATATTTTTATTTTTTTTTATTTTATATTTTATATTTATTTTATTAACGAGGGCACCATACACTTGGCGGTCGTTATGTTATGAAGTAACTTTCCATCAGCCACAAGAGGAAGTCTAAAAAGGATAGACTTAGTAGTCTGGCCGATGTGTGTATCGAATATCGAGATTTTATCAGTGAGGTAAGATGGGAATGGGTAAATTCTCACATTAAAAATCTAACTTTACTTCTTATTAACAGTAAAAGGGTGGGACCTAGATGCCAATCTAGTAGCACACTCAAAATCATGTAGTCGGGACACCAGGGGAAAAAAATCTCGCCTGGGCAGCTGCCATGAAAATATTTGTAGAAAAGACAGAGGGAAGCCACAACACATCAGTGAGAAAGTGACTGAAGTCAAGATGCCAACTCAGGATCTATTACATTTTAGATCCTTCTTTGGATTTTGTCAAGAACCTCGAGATGAATAGCGGGAGCACCTGACTAGATATGGCAACAGTATTCAATGCATGGCTGAATGGTAAATTTGTAACTATGCAGGATGGATGAGAAAAACCTTCTGGTACGACACAATGAACCAACTTTCTTTACATTAGATGCAGCTATTGATTCAATATAGTCATTACATTTCAAGTGAGTTGAAAACGTGAGGCCAAGAAGACACATTAAAACGTTCTCCAAAAGTCGAGTATCAGGCATGTTGATGGCCGACATGGACGTTTTTAGTTTTAGAGGCATTCAAATTTACAAGCCATTTCCTGCTCCAGTTAACCACTAATGGAAAGTCCTTTTCAAGTGAAGCGGCCAGGTTAACTTTGACGGATTTGCTATTGAGACAGAAGTAAATGGTAGTGTCATCTGCATAAATGCCTACTTGGAAACTGATCACATCAGGAAGATCATTGAAGAAGATCAGAAATAGCGTAGCACACATTTAGAGCTCTAGTGAAGGGCACGCGCGTTTATGTGAAAGGATCTGGAAGCGACCCCATTCAGAACGACCTTAATTTGGATTAAATCAAACAATCGTCCTGTAATAGCCGGAGCTTACGTAGAATTTCAGTATTCCAAACCCTGCCAAACTCATTTGAAATATTTATAAACACAGCTCGAGCTTTGCCGTTATTATCAAGCGTTTGATATACGTATTCAGTGACGCCGTAAGCACGTCAGCAGTAGTCCGGGCAAAACGAAATCCATATTGTTTGTCAGAGAGTAAGTCTTGAGGGGTATGATGCTTAACCACTTCAGCACTGATTAAAGCCTCGAATACTATACCGAAAATCGGTAGGCGACTAATAGAGGCAGTCAGAAGTTTCTGCATAGGTCTTAAAAACAGGAACTACAGAGGACTTCCAACAAGATAGGAAGCAGCGAGGCAATAGTTGTAGAGTTTGGAGAGAACTGGAGCCAACTCGGGAACACATTTTTTTTTTTTTTTTTTGGACGACGGCTGAGACAAGTTAAGACATCGGAGTTGTCTTTTCCTGCGTGAGAGACTGGACTGTTTTGCGATAATACTGGACAATACCATCTAGTTTTTACAGGAATAAGGGCGTCATCTGTTTTTTTGGCACCAGTGAATATTTCGTTACTGTTTGTAATCCGTAATTATATTAGATTTTGTAGACGCAGTGTCCCTTTGATCAGTGGATTTCGTACTTGTTTCACTTGCTCAAATTACGTAAATTATCGCTTGAGTTAACAGGAAAATAATCTCTTGCTTCTTTGATGTTTCAATGGCGTCTTCTTAAAAACTCATATCCCGACCGGAATTTCGACTCCGAATCGAATATAAGGGTTCATTCGTTTAGAGACGTATTTCTTTCTCTAATAATCAGTCTGATATTTGAAGAGAAGAGAGATCGCAAAAAAGTTACCTGAATCAAGCTGCTGTGTGTCAAATCGATACTAATGTTGCTTTTTGTTGTATAGAACAGGGTCGAGCATTCAAACGACACCGATTGGTTGGAGAGATGGAACAGAACAAAATATCACTGTATGAAATCGCAAATGTAATACTCTATTGAGCTTTGGTCTGTTTTGTTTTACGGCATATCAACCTCAATGTGTTATTTAATAAATACCGGCAAGATTTTCATTGCTGGTAATTTTTATTTTCAAAAAAAAAAAATCTATTGCTGGTAATTTTTATTTTCAAAATAAATTTATTGCTGGTAACTTTTTTTTTTTTTAAATCTATTGCTGGTATAATATCTTCTACAAAAAAAATCTATTGCTGGTACAATTTTTCCCCCAAAAAAAATCTATTGCTGGAACAATATTTTTTTTTCTCCAAAAAAATCTATTGCTGGAACTATATATATATATATATATATATATATATATATATATATATATATATATTTCCCCAAAAAAAATCTATTGCAGGAACAATATTTTTCCCAAAAACCTATTGCTAAGGGATCACTACATGGATTACTTCGGAAGTGTACTGGTCAAACTCTCTGCCTCCAGGCAATGGGGATCCCCAGACGAGGCTATGTCGAATGGTAGTCTCGTTTCGGGAGACAGCTATCCAACCCCGTTTTTTTTTTTACAGGGTCAACGGAGAGTTTAGGGCCGAGCCTATGGTTTCGGATACCCCACAATAAACTCAGCCTTGTGCCACATCAGACCGCGTAGAGGGGTTAGTGAATAGGATTACTATTCGGATCACTATTCGGTGGTTACTATTCGAGCTAGTATTATCGAGCAAGTACTATTAGTGCGAGTGATATTCGAAGGCGTCTGACACCAGTATTGTTCAACGGCGCTACTATAGTTGTATCTGCGATTATAAAGTCTCTACTACAAAGAGTATTACGAAAGTGACAACGAGTAATCGTTGATATCACAAAAGCCTGCAAATCCTTCGTTTTTGTGCTGTTAAGTTTAAAGAAAGTTTACAGTAGATGTCACTGTGTTGACATGTAGACTTTGTTACATTTGTCATTCGTGTACCTTTGTAGCTCGTCTATCTTCAACGTTTAACGTATCTAGCATTGAGTTAATAATGGAAGGATATGCCTATAGTGAGCAGGCAGATATGATATTGAGGAAGGTTCTGGTTATGTCTAAAATTACACTTGTTTACGCTGAAGCAACCTTGTTAATTACTAGTAGATAGGTTCCCTTATTGCCCTGTTCAGACTCCTTTCTCATTTCTTAAACACAAGCAGAAGTTTATGTCCTCTTTCCTGTTTAGGATTGGGTTTTCGGTTCTGTTTTCTTATTATCTTTCACTCGACACACACACACACATATATATATATATATAATGAAAGTGTAGACTTTAAAAGTTCATGGTAATATTTTATTTCATTAAATTTCATTGTTATATATATATATATATATATATATAATTATTTATTCGAAAATTATAACATAAATGTTATAAAATCACTACAAAAATAGCCATTTTGTTTCAACACCCCTGGTAACTTATCAAGTCATGATGTTGAATGTAGAATAAAGGGTTTTAAAAGGTTCAAATCAATTGACCGCCCCTCCCAAGGGGAAACGTTGTTACATAAGCTGGAATGACCAATCAAAATACAAGTATACGAGAATTCCAAAAACTTGACAACGAACTAAGGTTATAATAACTTTTTAATGCCTTAATGTTGGGGTTAGGCTAAAATAGAATTTATTCTAATTAATAAGTATTAAATTATACGATAAAATTTGAAATAAAAAATAAAAATTACCCACCTTAAAAATTAATCTCTATTAAGTTTAAAATTATAAAATTATTGAGGAAAAAAGAAAAAAAAATACATGTTATTCCATTTATTTTGTTTTTATTGAAATTAAGTTGGAATAAACGTTAATATCAACTGTTGTCCCGCGCTTCATGACAACATAAGATACATTTGAATATTAAATATAGGCAGGGGAGGATGACATCTTGCAAAAGACGATACATACACAATCAGATTATAATACATAAACACACAGACATATTTAGATATATACACACAAAAAAAAGTGGCGAGTCAGGAAATATCTCCAAGGACAGTTACAACAAAACAAAAAAAAACCTACATACACAATGAAAGGAGCCTCCAAGTTATCATACACACAGACACCGATAAAGACACGAACATACATACACACACACACACACACACACACACACACACACACACACACACACACATATATATATGTACTGAGTGTAGCTGCAAAATTGTCCAAATAGTGTAACAGCATAATTGTCCATACCATACTAAAAAAAAGAAAAATACTAAACTAATTGGGTTTCATTTTCCGGTTTTTCAGAGAAGACATCTTGAATAGCATTTGTCTTAAGAACCACTAAAAACCCATTGAGTTATTCAGTTAGAAAGAGAACAGGTTAAAATAGGTTTGTGTCAGACCCACTGTCTTCTCAACTGGGCAATGATGAAAGAGAGAGAAAAAAATATTCAGGCCTTCACTAATGGTACCAACATTCATAGTTTAGGTTCCATCTTCAAGGTCCATTCAAGAACCATCAAGAGAACGAGATATACACAGTCTGGTTTCATTAGCGTTTTTACCTTCCTGCCTACCGATAGCTTATGTAAAAATCTCCGACTGGGTTTCTATCCTGGCTCGAGGCAATCGGATGTCTAGCCACAGTGATAAGCTGTGATACAGCGAAACAGTCTGTCTGTGGATAACACACACACACACACACACACACACATATACATATATATATATATATATATATATATATATAGTGAACATTGAAGTCAACATAATGGCCTGTAGATTGCGTCTAGCATGAATCAGCCTGTTGCCTCTAAGTGTTGGTTTCAAAGTTCACTTTTATATTTACACACTCTCAATTTCTGATATTGAGCACTTTATCCCATAAATATAGCACACGTTAAAACTATATTTCTTCACGCACACACACACACATATATATATATATATATATATATATATATATATTTTTTAACGGTACAAAAAACGTATTATGGCATTAAAGGCAAGAATTTTTTTTTTTTTTTTTTTTTTTTGCTATAGGCCATGATAAATTTTAAAACAAAAACACAAGTCGACCGGTTTCGTCCCCTCTCGTCAGAACTGTAAACGGAAACAAATTATGAAAAGAAAGTCTGTCGCGGATGACGTGAATGAATGGACAGGGAGAAAATGTATATATATATATATATATATATATATATATATATATATATATATAAATAAATATAAACAAATATATATGTATAATTATTTATATATTATATGCGCGGTACTTATTAAAAAGCGCTCAATATCAGAGATAGAGCTAACATATTTGGTTGGATAGATGTGAGTTTGTGACCCTGGGTTTCACGCTTTAGCGATCGTCAGACAAACTGATTAATGTTTTAAAAATTTGGGTTTATGTAGATTGCGTGTATTGGTGTTATTGTGGAAGTGGTGGGGAAATTTCGTCGTTTTGTCATTCATCGTACTAACGCAAACATCGATATATGCAGACACATATATACACACTTGGTCGTCCGTCGGGACTCATACATATATAAACATATGTGAGCAGTTTCGGCTATGATACATGTATGTATACGGGTGGTGTTATATCTATACATACGCATTTGTCTGTTGAAATCTAAACATTGGAAGTGTGGCGGAAATGTCTCGTTGATGTGTACATGTCATATGTATTTTCCAGCTGGAAAATATTTCCTCGCATGTATGTATATGCGTGTGGTGGGGTTTTGTAAAATTATGATAGGTAAAGATTATTATTATTTATATTTATTTTAAATTTTGAAAAAAAAAAAAATAGGGCTTTATTTGTTATATTTAAAGCTGTTATTTGTTTGTTTTTGGTGACTGTGTATATGTAACAGGTAGAAATTTGTAATCCTTATTGGTTAATTTATATGGTGATGTTTAGTTTAATATTCAATGTGCTGGGTAAGAGTGTAGTTCAATTTAATAACGGGTTTATATGGTATGATGTGATAGTAATGTTTCAAGGGATTGGAGACAATGATAGCTAATAGTTATTGTAAATTGGTAGAAATTGTAAATTGGTAGAAATGATTAGTAACGGTGGTGGGAGAATGATAAAACCATGAATGTAGTTATAGTGGTGGTAGCTTGAACTAAAAAGTGGTTGTTGGTGTTTTACTTTATTTTTGTTTTGTTTTGTTATATGTATTAATTTATTTTGGTATAAATCCTGATAATAGGTATTCTGTGTAAAATTATGGTAGTTGGAGATTGCTATAATTTTTAATTTTTAATTACAAAATTATTATTGTTATTATATTAAAGCTGCCTGGTAATAGGTGTTTATTCTCATGGTTACATATGGAAATTATATCTGATCATATTGTATTAAGGTATTAAATATGCTGTGGGAGTAATAAAGATTGTAGTGGATTTATATGTTAATAGTGGGTGTGATGTGTAAGTGATAGTGCTGTGCGTTGGTGGTAATGATAATATTGTTAGTTAAAAGGTATTGTAGAAAAATGATTACTAATCGTGGTGCAATTATAATAATGATAGATGCAATTATTTTGATGGTATCTTGAAATTAAATTGTGATTGTTGGTGGTTTGTCTGTTTTATCCGTTTGGTATGAATTCGGATAATAGATACTTGTTCTCATGCCTACATTTGGAGATTATCTCTGATTTTTTGTTTAGTAAGTTCTTTTGCAGTTTGTGTGATATTATTGCTACTTTTTCGTGTAGGCAAAGTAGGCATTTTTTCGTAATGTTGTTGTAGGCAAGGGCTTTTTCAATATTTCCCAACTTATTGTTGGTGTGATGTTTTTGTCTTTTTTGCTGCCATATGTATGTAGAAAGTGTTGTGCTGTTCGAATATTTCCTGTTGTTGAATGAAAGGTTGTGATTGTTATTCCTCATTTTGAATGGGCCTTCGGTGGCACCGATGTAGTGCATAGTGTTGTTGTTTGTACTTACCTTGGCCATGTATATAGTGTTCGTAAGTTGGCAATTTCCTGGAGTGGACATGTTGTTCTGTTTCTGCAGTTGCATATTGGATCCTTGGTTTACATTTTTGTAGGTTGTCATTTTTTTGTTGTAGGCATTTAATTATTTCTGTTATGTTTTTTGTACAGCTGTAGCTGATCTTTACGTTATTTTTGTTAAATATTTTTGATAATTTGTTTTCTTCAGTGAAGTGCTTTTCTATTAAGTTTAGGAATATTTTGCCTATGTTCGTTTTAACAGTTTTGTTATATGGTGGATTAAACCAGATAATGCTTCTCTTTCTGTTTCTGCGTTTTGGCTGTGGAGGTATATATTGTAGTTGTGGGTGTAACCACTTGCTTTTAGTGCTTCGTTGTATGGTGCTTTTTTACTATTGAAAATGTGTATGTTAGATGAGTTCTCAGATAGTCTGCGGCTGATTGATTTTGGTATTTGTTTGATGATAGAAGGTGGATGGTTGGAGGATGTGTGTACGTAAGTTGGGGTGTCATTTTCTTTTTGTATGGTTCATACGTTTGTTGATCAGGTTAAGAGTGACGTCAAGGAAGTTTACTATTTTTGTTCCTGTATTTATCTCTTTTTTGAATCCAATGTTTTTTAGGGCGTTCACTATTTTCTTCCTGAATTTGTCTACTTTGGGGCCATTTATTCCCTTATTAAGATAAGACCGTCATCTCTGTATAATCCTGTGTCCTTTCTCTCCAGGATTCTGGTCAGGTATGATAGGATGAGTATGCCTACTAATTCGCATATTCTGCTCCATCGTAGCTGCCCATTGTTACGTCAAACAGGTTGTGGTTTTGTTTCTTCAAAATAATTGCATCTATCATTATTATAATTGCACCACCATTAGTAATCACTTTTACTACAATACCTTTTAACTAACAATACTATCATTACCACCAACGCACAGCACCATCACTTACACATCACACCCACTATTAACATATAAATCCACTACAATCTTTATTACTCCCACAGCATATTTAATACCTTAATACAATATGATCAGATATAATTTCCATATGTAACCATGAGAATAAACACCTATTACCAGGCAGCTTTAATATAATAACAATAATAATTTTGTAATTAAAAATTAAAAATTATAGCAATCTCCAACTACCATAATTTTACACAGAATACCTATTATCAGGATTTATACCAAAATAAATTAATACATATAACAAAACAAAACAAAAATAAAGTAAAACACCAACAACCACTTTTTAGTTCAAGCTACCACCACTATAACTACATTCATGGTTTTATCATTCTCCCACCACCGTTACTAATCATTTCTACCAATTTACAATTTCTACCAATTTACAATAACTATTAGCTATCATTGTCTCCAATCCCTTGAAACATTACTATCACATCATACCATATAAACCCGTTATTAAATTGAACTACACTCTTACCCAGCACATTGAATATTAAACTAAACATCACCATATAAATTAACCAATAAGGATTACAAAATTCTACCTGTTACATATACACAGTCACCAAAAACAAACAAATAACAGCTTTAAATATAACAAATAAAGCCCTATTTTTTTTTTTTTTTTCAAAAATTTAAAAATAAATATAAATAATAATAATCTTTACCTATCATAATTTTACACAAACCCCACCACACGCATATACATGCATGCGAGGAAATATTTTCCAGCTGGAAAATACATATGACATGTACACATCAACGAGACATTTCCGCCACACTTCCAATGTTTAGATTTCAACATTTCAACATGCAAATGCGTATGTATAGATATAACACCACCCGTATACATACATGTGTCATAGCCGAAACTGCGCACATATGTTAATATATGTATGAGTCCCGACGGACGACCAAGTATGTATATGTGTCTGCATATATCGATGTTTGCGTTAGTACGATGAATGACAAAACGACGAAATTTCCCCCACCACTTCCACAATAACACCAATACACGCAATCTACATAAACCCAAATTTTTTAAAACATTAATCAATTTGTCTGACGATCGCTAAAGCGTGAAACCCAGGGTCACAAACTCACATCTATCCAACCAAATATATATATATAATAAAAGTTATAACACCAAGCATGCTAGAGACACAACACCGCAAGCCCAAGCAACCGCGACAGATTTCATAATTTGTAATATATATAATCCTTCTCTTGCGTCAATTTTGATTTTGGAAAAAGAATACATTGCAAGCACCATGCATAAAAAATGAATAATTACATGTAAAAGGATTTTATTCACAAGTAAATTTGTCGCCACACGTGTGCGATTATTTTCAAGGAGCCTCTTGAAATATTGTCAGGCCTAAACGATGTTTCTCGGTAATAAGTCTCCATATTTTTGACCTGGCACCTCCTAAGAACCTCACTTGAAATTTGGCCGAAATTTTTTGAGAAGTCTATATGTTGAGTTACTATGTACTTCAATTTTTGTATTTTTTTCCCGTCGTACCATGCAATTAAACACGTGATTGAAATTCAAGGGCTAATTGTATGTTTGTGTGTGTGTCTATCACTGAGGAAATAGTTTTCAATGTCTGACAACTCAATCTCCTTCTGGCTTGATTTATTGTTGTTGGCACATTTGAAACTCTTACTTCCGGTACGCATTGAAATGGTTTCCCTCTGGGCAGTGCAACATAACACGCGTCTTCCGGCCTGAAAATTATACCACCACGTCTATTTCACTTCATATTTTTATCTATGTCAATTCATAATCGTCTGTTCTATTTGCTTTGTATATATAGCAGTCGTAATTCGTGTCTATCTATCAAGCAGTCGCAGTTCGTATTTATCTGTCTTTATTTCTGAGATGAGGTATTTTGTCACCATGTTTTTACACTATTTACTTATTCGGACTATTGTCCTCATCTTTGTCGCCATATTTATTACGTTTCAGCCGTTGTACTATTGCCCGGCCTTTTCAACGTTTCGTGGTTGAATGTCGAACTTATTCGAACCCTTTTTTCACTCACAGCCCTTCAGTATGTGATAGACTGTTCTATTTCCACGTCCTCATGTCTAATGGATGTCAGTTATATTTCAGTTATCTCCTGTTAATTATTCCTCCTCAACGTTCTCCACCGCCTTAACCAGGTTGGATTCGAAAATCTTTTTTTTCGGTCCTGGATCACTGGACCTAACCAACGCCTTTATCCACTGTGCAATGTGTCAAGTGTTTATCCATCTTCTTTCTTTTTTATACCGTGTCCCTTCAGTATGTAGGCGATCATGGCTCTCCTTTCCCACTTATCCCTTGTAGCTCTCCATAGATTTTGTCTCTTTGCTACTTCTCCCGGACCCTGTTCAGTCATCTACTTGCTAGGTATGTCACGCGTTGTTTTCCCTTGTCTCTCTTTTCGCCCTGTGAGTATCAGATTCTCCAAGCCCTCCTGTCTCATTACATGTCCCAGAAATTTCAACTGCCTCTTATAGTATGTGCTTCCTCCTTGTTTGCATCCTCTCCAAAACCTCACTGTTGCTCACACGCTCGGTCCATGTTATCCTTAGCGTCCTTCGGTAGATCCATACCTCTGTTCCCTCGAGTCTTTTCTTCATCTGTGAGGAGACTGTCCAACATTGGCGGCCGTAAAAAAAATGACAGATATCACGTAGCAGTTCAGTACTCTTTTCTTTGTAAACAAACAAATTCTCCTGTCTCGTAATACTCTGTCTCGTCTTTGGAAAGCGTTTTAGTCATCCCAATACGTCTTCGGATCTCAGCGTCGCACTTACCATCCTCTTTCAGAACAGAATATTTAAATTTTCGCACCTGCTTGATTTTAGTGTTCCGACCTGTAAATCGCACTTCGGACTCATCCTTTTATTAGGTTGGGGCAAAAATAATGACGTAATAATGTCGTTTTTTGACGTTAAAAAATACGTTAAAAAACGACATTATTACGTCATTATTTTTGCACCAGCCTAATAGATTGCATTCTGTCTTCTTTTAGTTTATGCTTAGTCCCTTCTTCTCGCTCTTCTTCGCTACCTTCTGTAGGAGGGTTTTGTAATTTCTTCTCCGTGTCTACCATCAGCACGACGTTATCTGCTTATCTTGTGATGTTGATACTGTGGCCGCCAATGTTGAATCTTTCAAACTGCCTCGTTCTTTTCAGTACAGGTTGAATAGGTCCGGTGAGAAGACACATCCTTGCCTTTCGCTCTTTCTAATCTTGTGTATCTGCTGAACTCATTCTCTATCCGCATGCAGGCCGTTTGCTGCCAGTATATGTTCTTGATTATTCTAATATCTTTCTCAGATATATCATGGTTGATAAGAAGTTCGAACAGATCTTTACGGTGCACTTTGTCAAATGTCTTTGCGTAGTCTAAAAACACAGGTACATGTCCTTCTGCATTGGTATTGCTCTTTCTGATAACATTCTGAGCATAAATATTGCGTTCCTTGTTCCAGTGTCTTTAACGAACCCGCACTGTTCTTCTCCTATCTCTAGCTTGATTATTCTTCTGCGCTCTCTATTCATCAGAATACGGATGTGGAAAAACTTCATCGTCCGCGGCCTTGAAATGTCATAGGAATTATTTTACTGCTTATCAGATTCTTGCCGTATTTTTTTTTTTTTTTTTTTTTTTATTTTAAGCCGAAAAGTTTTAAAAAATTCATTTCATTCCAAGCAAAGCAATAAAACCACTAAGATGCAATGGATTATTAAGTGTTAGAGAATGAGAAGAAAAAACACTATTAAGGATAGAATACATTAAAAGAACAAGTATTAAGAAAACAGAAGATAATGATTGACACAATATTTAATCTTTTGAAGATCAAATTTGACTGAGAAGTATGAAACCGGAAGTGATTTCCACAAGCGAGAAGTCCGAGAAACAGCATAGAACTTATTTACATAACACTGTTTCAACTGTAAAATGAGAACTTACGTCTAATCTAGTACTATCAGGGAAACACGTGTGCCTAAGAGGGCGTGGAGTTTTGCCCACTTGGTGTTTAGCATCAGCCATGCTGATGGCAGGCAAAAAGGTTTCTCTGTGGTGATTAAATGAAAACCGTTTTTTGACGGGGAAGGACGTTAAAAGTTACAAGACATTTCTTGCCCCAATTAACCATTGATTGGAGGTCCTTTTCAAGACCAATGCAGTTTTACTTTGTCAGGTTTGTCGGACTTGCCACTATCTAAAAGCCTAGAAGGAAGAAACTCAATTACTTTAATGTTTGTTTTTAGATATTAAATATTTAGTAGTATGGACAATTATCACATGCTGTTACACGATTTGGACAATTTTGCTGTTACATTTCAATGATTATATATATATATATATATATATATATAGTGTAACTCCTGCTCACAACTTTACTTTCCCACCGCCAGAGTTTTTCTTATCAGAATTCATTTTGCACATTTATAAATCTACCATTCGTCCATGCATTGAATATTGCTGCCATATCTGGTCTGGTGCTCCTGTTATATATCTTGAGATTCTCAACAAAATCCAAAGAATGTAATGTTATTGGTCCTCACCTAGAATCATGAATTTACTTTCCCACCGCCAAAGTTTTTCTCATCAGAATCCATCTTGTATATTTATAAATCTACCATTCGTCCGTGCATTGAATATTGCTGCCATATCTGGTCTGGTGTTTTTGTTATATATCTTGAGATGCTGAACAAATCAGATGATGCAAGATTGGATGTGTGGGTGGTGTAATGAATAATCGCTCGGGACTGTTAATCGCAAAGCCACGTTCCAATTTCTGTTGGATTCTTTATATTCAATTATGCTCAAATATGTTTGGGAAAGGTATGAATCCACCTCAGCCCGTCACATCTATGGGTTTATTAGTTTTATGTCTTCATTCCATCGAATGAAGATAACACAATCATAAAATATAATGTCACTTGGAATCATCTGCATAAATACCTTTTTGAGAACAGATTTTGCTTTCCTATCATCTACGATCTACAAAAGTTTAAATTCAACGTCAGTCGCCATCGCCCGTTTTCTTGAATCATGTCCTTTTTGTTTCTATTTTATAACTTTCCTCACTAACGTTTTCTCATCTTCTTTGGATCTCAGCAACCAATTGCGTCACGGTGATATTATCGCCATGTCTGCTGAGAAATGCTTTTAAAAAGAAGACCACGAGATGAAGCTGAAAGCGAATGAGAGAATTGGTATAGAGATGTGAGTCGAACAAGAGATTAAATGCAGCGCTCATAATTAATTCAACTCCTCAACGGTCTGTTGAGCAGAGGATGGAAATCTCGCTGAAACCAATCATGCGTCACTATTGTGAACGACGAACAAAAGGGGTCTTTTTTCAGGAAACCGGGGAAATTGATTTCCATTATTATACTTAGGTGAAATTAGGGACTCGTTTACCGATTGTGTGCTTGTCCATGAACAAAATAGCATAGGTCTGTCCAGAAAGAGGTTAAGAAAAGTAAAAATGATAAACTAAATGCAAGTGACACGCACAAACACATCTACCTAATAAATAAATAAATATATCTGACCATTCACATACAAGCCTGTTTCACTGTATCACAGCTCATCAGTGTGGTTAGATATCCGATTACTTCAAGATGGAATCGAAACTCGAACGATTTAGCATCAGTCAGAGACTCTACCCCTGAGTTATCGGCGCACGGTAGAAAAAGGGAATCTTTTAACGTATTTTGTGTGATGTATACACACGCTAAATCAGTAGCCAAGAGAGCACAATTCAAAACTAAAGAGTGATATATATATATATATATATATATATGAAATTGACGAAGTCCGACAATTATTTTAGGACATTTTTATGTTTATACATTCTTTTTATCGATACAAATATTTAAGTAAATGCTCTCTTTTATAATAAACAGTAGAGTGCAACCCGGATATAAGAGAGATTTTCTCTGGTCCCAAATTAGAGCCTGTGTTAATGTATATAAAATAGACCAAACCCGGATATAAGAGACTTCTTCTCCGGTCCTGACAACTCTCTTATATACGGGTTACACTGTGTTAGTAACAATTGGCTATATGTCGGTTCCGTATAGGATACAGGTTCGAGTCCTGTCGGAGGACGAATATTTTCTATGACAATTTTTCGGACATTCAGGCCGGTAAATGTTACTAATACTGTTTATTATAAAACAGAGCATTTACTTAAATATTTCTATCTATAAAAAGAATGTATAAACATAAAAATGTCTTAAAATATATCACTCTTCAGTTATGACGTCGACACCCAGCGGCGACAGTCTGTTTTATGCTTGAATGCAATATTCATGGCCTGTCGCCGCTTGATGTTGACCTCAGTGTCCACTTTTATATTTGTATACGTTCTATCCCTGATATTGAGCACGATTACACATAAATATATCATGCCATAAAACTATTTTTATCACACACACATATAATTATTGTAAACGTTATTTATACTTGTTACACTTATTTGAATTAGTATCCTTTTTTGTTGTTGTTGTTTTTCTTAAACAGTGTAATTTAAAACAACCGGCCTAAACTGGAAAGTTGTAGTAAAGAGTATGTATTTATTGTATATGCTTCATACTTGAACGAAATCTTCATGTTCTGAAGATTGAGTACAAGCATAAAACAGACTGTCGCTTCTAAGTCTTGACCTCAGATCATATGTAAATATAAAAGTGAGACACTATCTTTGATATTGAACACTTTAATTTTAACTTCAAAAAACATCATAACTTAAAACTATATACACTATTTACATTGTTAGGACTATCGTCCTCATCTTTGTTGCCATATTTATCACAACGTTTCGGCCGTTGTACGCTCCGGCCTTCTTCACGCGGTTGGGATATCGAACTGAACCCTTTCTTTCGCTCGCTGGGGTAGACTGTTCTAGTTCCACGTGCCATGTTTTAATGGATGTCAGTTATATGCCAAGCAGTACATCGATCCGTTTCCAAATTTC
>CAHIKZ030000975.1:0-72500 GCA_903632075.3 Acanthosepion pharaonis | reverse complement strand
GGACGGTCGGTTTTAGGGCAGGGATTAAATTTTATCAGAGGTGCTTTAGCAGCCAAAGCACACCCTTTGTACGATCTTACAGTGTTTTCAATATCCTTGTCCATGTTGGTCCAGTAGACGTAACTCCTCATCAGACTCCCGGATAGCCAAGAAGGAATTCCTTTAATGTTCTTTTCTGTAGTGTAGATGAGATTACTACACTGTCTCTGTACATTAGTATGTCATTACAGAGTGAGTAAAATTCTGAGATTTTCTGGTCTTTACTATTTAGTTTGTCCTTTACTTCCTTTATGAACTCATCAGCTGACGCTTTGTCTATTATCTCATCAATTGTTATAGGAAGCTCCCTGGCAGTATTGCACAAGGTACTTTTATTTAGACCTCTGTTCTTATGGCAGCTATGATTGTGTCTTCCAGGAGTTCATCATATTTAGGTATCGATCTAGACAACCCGTCTGCATCACAAAACAGTATCAATTACTTTTTTCGGCATTGATGTTCGAGATATTTTGAAGAAAATGTGTTCTCCAGGAGAAATTGAACCTGTGTTTTATACGGAACCATTATTTCATCTGACTTTCTATACCACTAAGCTACAGAGAAACGTTTGATTACCAAAGTCCAAATTACTTGTGGGTGGAAGGACATCATTACGAATGGAAGAGAAAATAGGACGGGTAACAAATATTTCCCGAACATTAGCCGAAAAATAACAGCTATTAATCGCAAGCGAAATTCACCGAGATAAAGACTCACCCTCTGAACCAATATAGGGAAGACGCAAATAAACTGGACATTTTTTTAACAAAAATATAACGGCTTAACCCAATAAATAGGTTTTGGCTCGTTACTTTCTGTTCTTTTATGATCCCTATCTCTTTGTTTCTGTATTTGTAAATAAATGTTCCGTTGTGAAATCCTTCGTCTTGTGTCTGTTTTTTTGCTGATTCCATTGTGTCGCTTCCATCTCTGAGGAAACACAGAGAAAGGATCGTACCTTTTATCATTTTTTTTTTTTTTTTTTTTTTTTTTTTTGAACCCGTGGTTCACCAAAATGCTACAAGTTCGTAACTCACACACACATTGTTAACATATATATACATATATATATGTTTTAAGACATTTTTATGTTTATACATTCTTTTTATAGATACAAGTATTTAAGTAAATGCTCTGTTTTATAATAAACAGTATTAAACAACATTTACCGGCCTGAAAACCTTTCTGTGAAAATTTCTCGGACATTCAGACTGCTAAATGTTGTTTAATATTGTTTATTATAAACAGAGCATTTCCTTAAATATTTGTATCTATAAAAAGAATGTATAAACATAAAAATGTCTTAAAATAATTGCCGTGTGGTAATTATCATTACCATCATGCGACAAATATTCATTGGTTAATCTCCTCAAAACTAGCTCGTTGATTGGTCAATTCCGACTAATCAGATATCCTGCACGCTAGGAATTAAATTTCCCGCTCACTAACGTTTGAGCCAGTCACGTGATACACCATCTTATATAAACAAAACACGAGTACTCTCTCTCACTCTCACGCACACACACACACACATATTCCTTGCTGACAAGATGTCATCTTCAAGAGCTCCCGTCTTGACCGTGCGGTCAGACGTTAAAGAACATTACCAATTCATGCAAGTATGAACTCT
The DNA here is from genome assembly GCA_903632075.3 of Acanthosepion pharaonis. NCBI lineage: Eukaryota > Metazoa > Mollusca > Cephalopoda > Sepiida > Sepiidae > Acanthosepion > Acanthosepion pharaonis. Next base: position 70,831 of record CAHIKZ030000975.1, on the reverse strand, counting down.
AACCAACTTTATCAATTCACATTTCCTAACATGCAACAGAAATTTTATTCTTCTAAAACTTCAGTTTAATAATTACTTCATTTTTATCAGCTCCGGTACAAATATTTCCAAATCTAAAAGACCTGACTCATTCAAACCTTCAGCTTATGTGCATCAACACTAATAAATTCAATTGTTATGTTTTGAACCATTACGGTCTGTCTTGTATTTTACACTGTGCTATTTTACGTCAAATATAAATTGTATTGTGACCGCTACATGTTTGGTAACCACCAGCGTCTTTGCTTGTCCTTTTCCACGTCATTCCCAGTCAAAGATAAACAATTATGGTGATGCGCGCTACAGTCGGTCTTTTTCCATTTCAATATATATATATATATATATTAACATATGTATATACAAATTGTTAACGCCTAGCAAAAGACCTAGTCTGGTATATGGATCGATTTTTAACGCGTTTAAAAGCGAGTGGATTTTTAAAATACGTCAATCGATAAATAATATGTTTTTAAAGTTCAAAAGGCTTCTCTATCGGACTTTCACAGATACGACGTTCGACAGCGTCAAATAAATCAATTGAATTCATGAACAGCTGTCATATTTATATCCGCTTGATAAAGTGTTTTAATTTAGATCATTTGAAATTAGTTTCGCGTCAATAATTAGTTTTTAATGACGTATCAATAAATATATCTATTAATAAATTCAACGAGCGGTGTATCTGTGGAAGTCCAGTAGATAACTTGCATTATTTACATTATTCGGACTGTTATCCTCATCTTCATTGCCATATTCACAACGTTTCGGCCGTTGTACGCTCCGGCCTTTATGTCTATTCTCTCTATATGTCTATATTTCTCTTGTGAATATTAGCAATGTTAATCTTCATTGCTATATTCCAACAACGTTTCGGCCATTCTACGTCCATCCTTTAGACTGTTTTATCTCTCTCTATATATCTAGACGATGTCTCTGGGATAAATAATTACTTATTCGGCCTGTTATTGAACTCTTAAGTGGATCTCAGATCCAGATAATTCATACAAAGGCCATATCTCTGAACAGATATTTATTTCAAGGGAAGACATCTTCAGACATAAAAGGTTCGTTGAAATTACAACGAAGACTGAAATGTTGTGAATTTGGCAATGAAGATGAGTATAACAGTCCGAATAATGTAAATAATGCAAGTAATCATAATACCTCATCTCAGACGTATAGACAGATATATAGAGAGACATAGACATAAAGGCCGGAGCGTACAACTGCCGAAACGTTGTGAATATGGCAATGAAGATGAGGATAACAATCCGAATAATGTAAATAATGCAAGTAATCATAATACCTCATCTCAGAGATATAGACAGACATTCAATAGATAAGTTTATTTTAACTTTAATTTGGCTGAAGGAGGATACTTTTGCTGGATGAGATAATGGTTCCGTTTTACCCGATGTTGGAAACCAGTTAAAAGCCAACAGTCAAAACGTTCCCATTTTGAAAGTTGGTCGTCAAAACAGTTGATCGTAAGCAGCCGAATTCCTGTGAATTGTGGCGCTACGCCAAATCTGGCTAATCTCAGTAAATCTCTGACGACCGTATCGTTCTCTGTGTAAAGATTTCAGTTTCTGAAAACATATCTATTGTTCAGCAACGACAGAAATGAAAGAATATGACTAAAGACCCAATTTTTGTATTTATTGTCCTATTATCGATTATTTGCACAGAAATAGGTCGATTAATTTTACTCTCTGACTAAAAGCTTTTGTTCTTGTTATTTTTGTCTTACACGTCGAGCGCTGACATATTGACAACCTTAATCAATTTATTTCGCTTATTTTGTTGTTATTGAATAAGAGAAGCGTATGCTAATAAATTAACGCTGGGTCATAAATACACGAAACCCAATATTTCCATCATGACACCCAATCTAATAAAGGTATACCAAACACATGCATCACAGCCAAATATAAGCTTTATAGTGATAGCTTTTGATAAAAACAGCACATAACCATTTAGGTGGAGTCCAGTTAGTTATACCGTCAGCTCGAGTAACCCACACCACTCAGACGATCTCCGATTGAGGGTCTTTCGAAATATCTAGTCTCTTTTGACCGTCTTAGTCTTCAGATTTAAAACAAAAATTGTGACACTGAAATATAGCCGGTGCGTACTAACCGCGAAACACACCGCCGACCTTATTGTGGAACCCGGCCATATACGATCCTCGGTATCTTAATTATGAAGGGTTTTTTGGGTTTTTTTTTTTTACCTACATTTATCTACGTTACAAATTGAACTGAGCACAATTGACTATTAACACTTTGAGCTCAGACCACCGCTTTACTGGGTGTAGAGAAAAATGACTTCATGCCCAATCACTAGTTGAACGGTCGGTAAACACTTGCGTCGTGTTTTGCTATTCTTGTACAGTGTAACCCGGATATAAGAGAGATTTTCTCTGGTCCCAAATTAGAGGCTGTGTTAGTGTATATAAAATAGACCAAACCCGGATATAAGAGACTTCTTCTCCGGTCCCGACAACTCTCTTATATCCGGGTTACACTGTACATCAAGAGAGGTAGCACTTGATGGTTAGATTGGCACACAAAGAAAGAATTCTGGTGATAAATAAAGGCATGAAATCATACTCCCTCCCTGCTAAGTATAATGCTTAGATTTCTTGTCACTATTTTTATATCTACCGTGAAACATTGCATACCAATTATCTGCGAAGTTTGAGTCGGGGGCTGAGGCAAAAGGGTTAAAATTGTTCACGAATGCAGGGCTCAGAGGGTTAAAAGCTAAACAAAATTGGCGAATTTTGTCATAATTATCGTTTTTTTTTTTTCTTTTGGTTCAAATCCGTGATTTTTTTTTTTTTTTTTGCTCATGCTAAGTCTTGAAAGAACACTATATAAATTTAACTATTTTTTTATCCATAATGTGGAATCTGTTAAAATTAGACAACTTTTTAAAAAGAAAGATCTCAGGTTGACGATAAAAAATTGCCGCAAATATGACATGTCACTAATTCGTAATTAGATACATTGCATTTATTTTCAATATTTCTGGTTTAATTGTTCACCTATATTGCATATGATCTATTATTGTACAGATTACAATAAAACCCGTATTTTATATGAATACCATCTAACGAAAATTGAATAGTGGTGGCTCGTACCATAAATACGGTGTGGGGTGCACGAGACAAGCGAAAAGTACCTTCCCTGCTCGTGGCTAGCTGGTGTTGCCTCCGGTGGTCCACGAGTGGTCCGCCAGCGGCAACAGTGCCGCTACGAAAACGCCGGCGGCCCGACAGCGGGCCACCAGAGGGAAACGCTAGTGTCATGCGACCCAGTGGCTGATTGGTGGTTTGCGTGCAGGGTTGGTGGGTAACAAATTATTAAGAATCGGAAAGCTTCGTTAGAAAAACAAAAAAAAGTCCTCCCATCGAACAGTAAATGCTGGACAGTCACCGCACAGATGAAGACTTGAAATGTGGTTCTACAGAAGGATGCTGATTCTTAGAGGAAATTGGAGCAATAATGGCACTTTTGATTCAGCGCCCTCAAATTAACTAAAAAAGATGTTCAGTGTCTCGACACCATCTCAATTTTTTTCTTTTTTTTTTTTTTTCTTTTTCTTTTTGACCAGAGTTATTGAAAACATTTTCCGTGATATACATTTGCTGGAACACAACCTTGCGTCAGTGGAAGAAGTTCGCCGGATCAAATAGGTTTAACTTTTTACAAGCAGATTATAGAGACAATGTTACTTTGAGTCGTTATCTTGATAAGGGTGAGATAAACTTTTATTAAGAAATATAGAAGACCAGGTAAATGTCTTCATAGCAAAAGTGACATTTTAAAGTATTTACTATGTTACCTGCAAGCAGAATATTAAGAAATAAAAAAAAACTCGCTATAAACAAGAAAAAGAGTACAAAACTGTTACGTGATTTCTGTCATACTGTATGGCAGTGAGTGCTTGACAGTCTGCTTGAGGATAAAGAAAAGACTTTAAGCAATAGAAATGTGATTCTACAGAAGGATGCTGAGAATACCATAAACCGAACATGTGAGCAAGTTTTAGAGAAAATTGAAGCAAGAAGGATACTTATGCTTAATATCAGGAAGAGACAGATGAAATTTCTACGGAAAGCGGGCATGAAAATTTTGATACTTACATGAAATATTGAAGGCAAGAGATGACAGGAAAGCAACGCCTAATCTACCAAGCGAGCTTGAGTAAATGGATAGTGAAACTAGCTTTAGGAAAGCTAACAGACAAGCTTTATTAAGAGCTAAAAAGGACAGGAAATTGTGGAGTCATTATCGCCAACGTTCTGACGGGAAACCTCGCATAGAAGAAGCCATAATTCTCCCCACTACACTACATGAAGAGAGATGCAAAAAGCATTAGCCTCTTAGGGGAACTACCAACTGGGCAAGTCAAGAAACTGACAGTCTGTCGGACTGAACAGGATATTTACTGTAAGGTCACGAGTCCCATCATATGTACTGCAGCCATAACATCTGTGGTGTGTCTAAGGAACGAACATCAGGCGGAAACCATCATTTTTTCTTCTAAAATGGTTGCTACTTCAAGCTAAAAAAAATCCTAATTATTTATATATCAACTCTAAAACTAAATACTAGCTGGTTGTCATTTCTAAGCATGCCTGTCTACGAGGTGAGGGCTAGCCAATCCTTATTGAAGTCCGGTACTCGGTCACATTTTCCGTATTTTTTACAACAGCTATTCTGAGAGGACCTTAGTTACAGTTCCTAGGGATGGGTGAATCATTTGGTGTTATCAACAGTTTGAACAAGGCCAGTACTTTCAAACCCTCGGCCACGATGATTTGTGACTTAGTGCTAACACAACCATCATTGAACAATTCCGTTAACCAAATTTCACAATTTCGAACTACAAGGCTTGAGTCAACCTGTGGGATGTTTTTCGGGTACTTTTCCGATTGTGGCACACGCTGGGATCGCTACCCGAGATCGATAACATCAAAAATCAATTTCCTGATAGTCGATCATGGTACGATTCGAAAGGCACCATCCAATGCTGACACTCATTTATCGTTCACGATAGGAGAGACCATTATTCATTCATATATATATATATATATATATATATATAATATGGTATTTTTGATACACTGTACATATTCTTTTTTATGTCTTTATTATATTCTGTTGCCTATTCTGGAGTCCCCCAAAATCCCTATCTTTTTCACTGAGTTCCCTACACATGCGGCAATATTCCAGATTAAGCTAAGCTTAATCAATGAATAAGTATCGATTAGTTTGGCTAATCGTTTACTCCGTAATTGTGGAGCACCTAATTCACACCACTTTCGCTTTAAAACTATAGGCTCACTGCTTTTAACTGTCATGTAGCCACAGGCTTTTTCATTTCAAAAGGGAAAATATCGACTCGTCTCTCGCCTTTGTTAGGATTAATTAAGCGTGGCTTAGTTTGGCGCAAAGCTACAAGTATGGAGGCGCACAGCGTGAATTGAACACATTTTACTATGTGCTGCGTCCCTTCAAGACCTAGACGATCGTTTCATAATTTTCTGATTTGAGTGGCTCTTAGCAGTTTTCTCCCTTTGCTAATGTCCTTGCCCTCTGTTTCGCCGTTCATTAACACAAGCTCGTCAGATAAGAGGTTCGCTGCCTTCACCTATCTCTACTGCCCTTAGTATGCCCTGTGAGGGTTAAGTTTTCTCATTGAGTCCGATGAATGCTGTCTTTAACCCGATTCAGAGCGTAAGTGTTCTTTTAGTTGTCATATTAAAGACATTTTTATGTTTAAAATTCTTTTTATAGATACAAGTATTTAAGTAAATGCTCTGTTTATAATAAACAGTATTAAATAACATTTACCGGCCTGAATGTCCGAGAAATTTTCATAGAAAATATTCGTCCTTTGACAAGATTCGAACCTGCATCCTATACGGAACCGTCATTTAGCTTGACGTGCCTAACCATTCGGTCACAAAGGAGCGTTCGAATTTACTGCTTATAAACTTCAATCTTCCATGAATCTCGTACATTCATATTTGTACATTATTTTGTTGTATGCTTAAAGAGGTTACAGACAAAGGTGGTACTCGAGTGAAGGAATAGCAACACGCGTAGATGAAAGAAAGAGAGAATTATTGTAAAAGAGAATACACTACTGAAAGACAGAGAATCGGGTAGCAGGCTAGTAATTCCCGAAGCAAGGGAATTTGCCTTACCCCCATCGAAGCATGATGTGGCACAAGGCCTTTTTTAATGCGGTGCAAGACAGAATCTGCCGGCTCGGGAAAAATTCCCCGCAGACCCCGGATGCATGGGGTCGGGTAGCTGTCTATCACCACGAGACTCCTCCCTACGGCATAGCCTCGTCTTGGTTCCTCTCCCCACGAAAGTAGAGAGTTCGACCAGCACAGCCGGAGACGAATCTCCAACTAATTCCCGAAGCAAGATTTTTTACCTTATCTCTCCTCGAGGCAAAAGGCCATTTTTTTTTTATGCGAGTTCAAAATCGAGCCTGTGGGCTCGGGTAAGAATTCCTCATAGACCCCGTATAGGGCTACCACCCAGACGAAAGAATTTCATAGACCCTCTCCTGGGTTCCAGACGGGGTCGAATCTCCAACAAATTGCCCAAGCAAGCCCCAGGTATAACCTGTGCAGACGATATAGTTAACATTTGCCATTCTCTTTTCGGCATCTGTCTTCCATATCCTCTCCTGGGTTCCAACACAGCTGTAGATGAATCTCCAACAAATTGCCGAAGCAAGCCCCCAGGTATAACCTTCAGTCTTCCTCCGCTCTTTCCCTCTCAGCGCTTCAGTCTTCCTTCGCCATATCCCTCTCGGCGCTTCCAATATATATCTTCCTTCGCTCTTTCCCTCTCGGCGCTTCAGTCTTCCTTCGCTCTTTCCCTCTCGGCGCTTCAGTCTTCCTTCGCTCTTTCCCTCTCGGCGCTTCTGTCTTCCTTCGCTCTTTCCCTCTCGGCGCTTCTGTCTTCCTTCGCTCTTTCCCTGTCGGCGCTTCTGTCTTCCTTCGCTCTTTCCCTCTCGGCGCTTCAGTCTTCCTTCGCCATATCCCTCTCGGCGCTTCTGTCTTCCTTCGCTCTTTCCCCTGTCAGCGCTTCAGTCTTCCTTCGCTCTTTCCCTGTCGGCGCTTCACTTCCTTCGCTCTTTCCCTTCGGCGCTTCCTTCCTTCGCTTTCTTTCCCTTCTCCTCTCGGCGCTTCTGTCTTCCTTCGCTCTTTCCCTCTCGGCGCTTCTGTCTTCCTTCGCTCTTTCCCTCTCGGCGCTTCTGGCTCTTTCCCTGTCGGCGCTTCTGTCTTCCTCCGCTTTCCCTCTCGTCTCTTCCTTCGCCATTCTCAGCTTCTGTCTTTTCCTCTTTCCCGGTCTTCTTCGCTCCTCTCCTCCTTCTGTTCCTTCCTCTTTCCCTCTCGGCTTCTGTCTTCCTTCGCTCTTTCCCTGTCGGCGCTTCTGTCTTCCTTCGCTCTTTCCCTTCGGCGCTTCAGTCTTCCTTCGCCATATCCTCTCGGCGCTTCTGTTTCCTTCGCTCTTTCCCTCTCGCGCTTCTGTCTTCCTTCGCTCTTTCCCTCTCGGCGCTTCTGTCTTCTGCTCTTTCCTTCGCGCTTCTGTCTTCCTTCGCTCTTTCCCCTCGGCGCTTCTGTCTTCCTCCGCTCTTTCCCTCTCGGCGCTTCTGTCTTCCTTCGCCATATCCCTCTCCCTTCAGTCTTCCTTCGCTCTTTCCTGGCTTCAGTCTTCCTTCGCTCTTTCCCTGTCGGCGCTTCCAGTCTTCCTTCTCTTTCCCTGTCGGCGCTTCTTCGGCTTTCCCTGTCGGCGCTTCAGTCTTCCTTCGCTCTCTTCGGCGCTTCCCTTCGCTCTTTCCCTGTCGGCGCTTCTGTCTTCCTTCGCTCGGCGCATCTGTCTTCTGTCTTCCTTCCGCTCTTTCCCCTCTCGCTTCTGTCTTCCTTCGCTCTTTCCCTGTCGGCGCTTTCCCTCTCGGCGCTTCTCTTCCTTCGCCATATCCCTCTCGGCGCTTCTGTCTTCCTTCGCTCTTTCCTGTCAGCGCTTCAGTCTTCCTTCGCCATATCCCTCTCGGCGCTTCTGTCTTCCTTCGCTCTTTCCCTGTCGGCGCTTCAGTCTTCCTTCGCTCTTTCCCTCTCGGCGCTTCAGTCTTCCTTCGGTCGGCGCTGTCTTCCTTCGCTCTTTCCCTCTCTCTGTCTTCCTTCGCTTTCCCCTCTCAGCGCTGTCTTCCCTTCGTCTTTCCCTTCGGCGCTTCTGTCTTCCTCCGCTCTTTCCCTCTCGGCGCTTCAGTCTTCCTTCGTCTTCCTCTCTCGGCTTCTTCTTCCTTCGCTCTTTCCCTGTCGGCGCTTCAGTCTTCCTTCGCTCTTTCCCTGTCGGCGCTTCTGTCTTCCTTCGCTCTTTCCCTCTCGGCGCTTCTGTCTTCCTTCGCTCTTTCCCTGTCGGCGCTTCTGTCTTATTCCGCTCTTTCCTCTCGGCGCTTCAGTCTTCCTTCGCCATATCCCCTCGTCTTCTTCGCTCTTTCCCTGTCGGCGCTTCAGTCTTCCTTCGTCTCTTTCAGTCCTTTCGCTCTTTCCCTCTTCCTTCGTCTCTTCCTCTTTCCCTCTCTCTTCTGTCTTCCTTCGCTCTTTCCTTTCGTCTTCCTTCGCTCTTTCCCCTGTCGGCGCTTCTGTCTTCCTCCGCTCTTTCCCTCTCGGCGCTTCAGTCTTCCTTCGCCATATCCTTCGGCGCTTCCTTCCTTCGTCTTTCCCTGTCGGCGCTTCTTCCTTCGCTCTTTCCCTTCGGCGCTTCAGTCTTCCTTCGCTCTTTCCCTGTCGGCGCTTCAGTCTTCCTTCGTCTTTCCCTTTCTGTCTTCCTTCCCTTTCGGCGTCTTCCTTCAGTCTTCTTCCTTCGCTCTTTCCCTCTCGGCGGCGCTCTTTCCCCTGTCGGCGCTTCAGTCTTCCTTCGCTCTTTCCCTGTCGGCGCTTCTTCTTCCTTCGCTTTTCCCCCTGTCGGCGCTTCTTTCCTTCGCTCTTTCCCTCTCGGCGCTTCAGTCTTCCTTCGCTCTTTTTCCTCTCTCGGCGCTTCCTTCCTTCGTCGGCGCTTCAGTCTTCCTTCGCTCTTTCCCTGTCGGCGCTTCTGTCTTCCTTCGGTCGGCGCTTCAGTCTTCCTTCGCTCTTTCCCTGTCGGCGCTTCAGTCTTCCTTCGCTTTTCGTCGGCGCTTCTTTTCCCGCTCTTTCCCTGTCGGCGCTTCTGTCTTCCTTCACTCTTTCCCTCTCGGCGCATCTGTCTTCCTTCGCTCTTTCCCTGTCGGCGCTTCAGTCTTCCTTCGCTCTTTCCCTGTCGGCGCTTCTGTCTTCCTTCGCTCTTTCCCTGTCGGCGCTTCAGTCTTCCTTCGCTCTTTCCCTCTCGGCGCATCTGTCTTCCTTCGCTCTTTCCTGTCGGCGCTTCTGTCTTTCTTCGCTCCCTGTCCTTTTCTTCTTCATCTTCCTTCGCTCTTTCCCTCTCGGCGCATCTGTCTTCCTTCGCTCTTTCCCTCCCTGCCTTTTCTCTTCATATTTCGTCCCACCTTTCTATGTCTGTGAAAATACGTGTCACTTACCTTTCTGTTTGATTTTTACACTCTGGATTGTTCGTTTCTTATGATATGTCTATTCTTGACTATCAATGCTTTTGTAACCTCTTTCAATAATAAAAACAAAACGACAACACTGCAGATTTTATTTACTAATGTGTTTCAACGCGATCAGGTCACGACCACTTGATCTGAAAGCAAAACTAGCTTACACCGAGACAAAAGCTCAGGATCTAGGTGTTTATAAAATTCAGTCTCCAGGACAAAAGCCTGATCTATGAACGTTGTTTTCCAGTAATTTTTGTCCTAATTTAATATTTTATGCATATTGAAATATACAAATTAGTATAAAAGGCATTACAATGATCAGCACTTTAATCTACTTTAGTCGACTATTCCTTTCGACTCAGAGGGTAGTTCAGAAGCCGGTCCGGTGCAGTAAGTGTTGCGAAACACTGCCTAGTCTCGCGACTCAAATTTCAGTAGCAAACCATTTAATAATGAGAGAAGAGAACCCTCTGAACGACTCTGTTCTCATAAAGTCACTCTTACAAAAAATAAAAAAAGGATGATACGGGAGGGGAGGCAGGCTTTAAGTAACAAGATGGCAGATCCAACCATTTCCGGTAAACAGATTAGAAAAACCAGTGCCTGGAGCGGCCTCGCTTTGAAAAACAAGCCATGTCAAACACTCCGCCTCTTACGCCTGACCGTAACACGACACACGCAGGTAATTTCACTTAGTATTTTCGTCGGAAGTGTGGAAAAATAACTGAGGCATTTCGTCCCATAAAACATCGAAGATTCAAACTCATTCAAATATTTGTTTTGGGATGCTTGTTTATTTGTGCAAATATTTCGCCACCATTATATTCTGGGGATCAACACTTTAGATAGTAAATATTTACGGGCTCCTGGAAAATTTATCCCACTAATAATACTAGCGGACTGACTGTGAGTCCAGGTAAAAAATGAGTAACGCAAAACAATAAATATAGAACAAACGACAATGCATGTCTTAACAAAGGAATTACATATGATGAAAGGGAAAAAAATTAAAACTCGCTATAATAAGAATGTATTTATGTGTGTTTGTTTAACAAGCATGTGTGAGTGAGTACAAAAAGTTTATACAGAAAACCATGAAAATGAACATTCAGTGAGGGGGGGCACTTTTACCCAGATGCGACTAGATCTTAAGAACAGACTTGAAAAGCTGCCAAAAGTCTACGGAGAAAAATGCACGCCTTTTCATCGGCTTAAGGAGCACCCCACTAAAAACGTTTTTTAGCAACGTCAAGTTGGATAACCTACACATGTATTTAATAACTCTTTTATTTTTATTATTATTTTGTGAGATTCTTTCATAGGCGATCATGGCTCTCCACATGCTCCTTTCCTTTATTATCTGGGAATATAGTACAAACGGAAAAAAAAGAGGACCCGGAATGCATGCGGACATGTTTGTCAAAATCTGTTTACCTCGTTAGCAGCGGGACAGCTTTACATGTTCAGATACAGTCCTCTCTGCAATTTTATAGATACGGGTTTCTGCCAGAGTCTCCTCTCAAGTGGCAGGAAAACCAGCAATCAGCAAGACTCTGTGTCATTTGAAGTCGGTCCCCGTCGGCGTTTTTGTTCCTAATGTCGCTGTGGCTTCTGAGGCCGTGTCATTTTGCTACCCCTCGTCTTGTTTCCTTTCTCTGCCTATTACCGACCGAACACCCACCGAGGCCACTGAGAGAGATATTGTTTAGGTGTTTTCCTCCAACCTCAATACACATTTGCCGTGGTTTACAGCAAAGATACCCCCATTTCCTTCACAGGGTTTTTTTTAATTCCTTGTAGTAATTCACTTAGAGTGCAGTCTACCCTTCTAACTCACACGTAACTTGGAGTGAGAGGACATGGATTCATGCCTTTCTCGACGTTAATTGTGAGAAAGTGAACGTAACAGACTAAGCCGAAATTTGAACTCACTTCACCGATTCCAGTTTCTGCACCCATAAACTTTACACTGACCTCACATAATAACTTGTTTGAAAATCATTGTCCCCGTGAAGCTTAGGGTCACATTTAATTTATATACCTGGGGGTGGGGGTTATTTCTTTAAAGATTTCAAGAAATGGCAAAGTTGTGTGGAAGAGAAGTGGACAAGGAGCTGTTTGAGATCTTTTTAAAAGTTCATTATACTATTGCCGACCGGATACAAGGCTCAAAAGCCCCTCAAGGCAGAGTTGTACTGAATGCGATTGTTGGAAATGTGTAAAGGGTTGTGCAAGAAGCATATTAAGAAAATATGCAGGATCGAGAACAGACTTGAAGAAGTTAAGATTGTAGTGGTTTCAGGAATTTGGTCCTCAAAGTGATTTCTTGAAAAGAAGCCGCCTGTGCTAATCTTCCTTCTTACGAAAGAAATACGAAGGGAATACAGATTATCTGACGACAGATCAGAGCTGTGAACTGGTGAAACTTAGGAATATAGCTCGTCTGAACATTTAATAATGAATGTTTTTGACGTTGGCATCTGATTTTGTCTGTTCTGAAACATTATGACGACAAACTACATCCGGCAGCAAGGTCTCTGATCGGGAGGTTTTGAAGAGCGTGAAACCGCCTTTTAATTGCTGGTGTTCCCATTTCCACCCTGATCAAAGGTGGTAGCACCTGTTAGGGTCCCAGCTATGGGCAAACAGAAAACCCCTAAAAAAACACTATGAAAGTATAAAAATACATTTTTATAGTAAAAATTCGTGCATTTTTTTAAATCAGATTACTAACGATACCTATTTATAGTAAAACTATCGTTAATACATTTTATCTGTAGTTGAAAGCAAAATATATTTCATTGAAGCTATAAAATTGTACTCAAAATATTTAGATTTCAGCATTAAATAACCGATAGAGATTGGTTTTGTTGATTTTGTTTAGCGGCATATTAATCAAAATATTTAGATTTCGGCATTAAATAACCCATAGATATTGATATACTACTAAACAAAAACAACCAACTCAATCAAAATATTTAGATTTCGGCATTAAATAACCCATAGAGGTTGATATACCGCTGAACGAAATCAACTTTATACTTTGCCGCTAAGTGGGATTGGTACGCAGAGTTAAAATTGCAGTCAGAGCTATTTCTCACCAATACATTGGGAAAGGTGTTAATCCATCGCTTCTCCTTTGCCCTCAATCCAACTAGGGGACAGACTAAAGTCTGTAGATTTGTTTGAAAATAGGTCTAGAAGACAATCTCAGAATTCGAAATCAGCCTGTAGAGAGAGGGGCTCTGTCAGGTCACCTTGTTTTAGACACATCACTTCTGCTACGCTCCTAGTACAGGTACGGTCCATATGAACATAATGGGTGATGGGACTCTTGACGTATTTTTGCCTAAAAATGGTCACAATTTGAACTTCTTTTTCTATGTGTCGTGTTCCTTCAGGACGTGGGCGAGCATGACTCTCCACAACTTCCTATCCTTTGTACCTCTTTTCTTTTTTATCTTCATCAGTTTCACCCTATGCAAAGCAGAAAAGCCACAAGAGGTGTAGAAGAATTAGAAACGTTGGTCGGAAAGCATGGAACCGGAAGGGAATTCCACAAGCAAGAAGTACGAGAAAAGCATAGAACTTACGGCTACATCTAGCCAGCTCAACTGTAAATTGGTGAGATCTTGATGCCACGCTATTTACATTATTCAGACTATTGTCCTCATCTTTGTCGCCATATTTATTACAACCTTTTATTTCGCTCACTGGTGTGTAAACTGTTTAATAGATGTCAGTTATCACCTATTAATTCCCCTCTCCAAGTTCTCCACTGCCTTAATCGGGTATTGAAACGTTGTAATAAATATGGTGACAAAGATGAGGACAATAGTCCGAATAATGTAAATTAAGCTGTTGTCATTTTGCCTCCATTTTGTTTCTAATCAATTTATTGCCTCCATTTTGTTTCTGTTAAAATCTGATGTCCTTATTGTCAAACACTAAGGATTGATTACAAACTCTATAATTTATTTATTATATCTATGCCATATCTTATGAATGTCAGTTATCTCCTGTTAATTCCTGTTATTCTTTGAAATTTATCCACTGCCTTAACCGGGTATTGAACTCACACTCTTTGGGTCCTGTCACTGGATCTAACTAACGCTTTTATCCACTGTGCCATGTGTCCTCGAGGACATCTGTGTATGAATTTTTGCGTATTACAAACCTAATGTCTTTAACATCCATTTTTATCGGTGCTCATATTGCAATTTTTTGCTGTCATCATTGCATGTTTTTACCAGAGCTCATATTGCAATTTTTGTTGTTGTTATCGCTTTTCTCTGGCACTCCTTATTACTGGTTCCCATATTGTATTCATTTCTATGCTTGGTCGGCTCAAGTGATTTTTGTGGCCTAGCATATGTGCTGATTCCTTAAAATATAGACAGATATCTTGATGCCAGTTTAGTACTGCGCTTAAATTCAAAAGGTTCCATAGGGAAGAACGATATTTATTTCTGCTATGTACAGAAAATGTGGCACAAAGCCGAAAAGGACGGTCTTCATCTGTCTTAGTGGCTTTACCTCCTTACTAAGACACAAAGATTTACTGGGTGTGAAAGAATTAATAAACGGAAACATTAAGGAGAGAGAACAATATAAGAATCATTAGGAAGATAATAGATAATGATTGCATTTAATTTTTAAATATTCAAACGTGGCAGGAAAGTTTGGAATCGAAAGAGTTCCACAGGCGAGAAGTGCGATAGAAGAAACTGTTAGCATAGAACTTATGGTTACATTTAGCCAATTCAATTGTAATTGATGAGACCTTTCCGCCAATCTAGTACTGCGTTTAAATTGAAAAAGTCTAAGTACATTGTGAAAAGTCTGTCATTGTGAAAAGCGATATTTATTTATATTTTATACAAAATGTGGCACAAGGCCAAGAAGGGGAATGGGGGGGAAACTGTCTTCTTCTGTCTTAACGTTAAACTTAGCTAGCCAAAAACATTGACCCAAACATACAACAATATTCCTTACACCACATTACATTCACCGTAATACCACATTGTCTCTATGAAAGTTCTAACTAGTCCTGATATGTAAAATCCATTGTCTCTGGTGGGTGGAGATTAAATAACAGTTTAAAAATCTAAACCCAATGAATATTTACTAGAATGAATAAATGCTATATACAAAGAACTAAACAAAATATTATTAGCAATAAAACCCCCACAAACCTTTCCATAGCCAAGAGATCATCCAAACAATTACCATGAAAGTATTTATAGAAAAGGCACAGAGAGGCAATTTTACAGTGGTGGGCAAGTGACTGAAGGTGAGCTACCAGATCAGGACCAATAATATTGTTGATTCTTCTTTGGATTTTATCAAGGAGCTCAAGGTAAATAGCGGACATACTGGACAATATGTGATAGCAATATTCCAAGCATGGACGAATGGTAGACTTATAGATATGTAATCTCTATAAGTCTAACATAAGTCAGGATTCAAGGAGACAAAAGATTGGCATATAGCCAGCTCAACTATAAATTGGTGAGAACACGACACCAGTCTAGTACTGTGCTTAAATTCATAAAGTTTAGGTACCATAGCAAAGAGCTCCTGAACAATTACCATGAAAATATTTATAGACAAGACATAGAGAGGCAACCTTATGGCATTGGGAAAGTGATTGTAGCCAAGCCGCCAGATCAGGACCAATAATATTGCTGATTCTTCTTTGGATTTTATCAAGGAGCTCAAGGTAAATTAAAGGGGTACCAGACCATATGTGGCAGCAATATTCTAAGCATGGGTGAATGGCAGACTTATAAATATGTAAGATAGATTCTCGAAAGAAAAATTGTCTTGCACGACATAGTTATCCAACTTAACAGCTTACCTAGCAATGGATTCAATATAGAAATTATAATCCTTAGGGTATTTGCCTTTATTCATTATTTGTGGATTATTAATATTAAATTTACTTGTGTTTATACCTGCATTCGTGGTTTAATTCGTTTCTTATTTATTTACCATATTTGACGGCGTATAAGACGCACCCTAATTTCAGCAGGGCAAATCAAGAAAAAATTAGTATTTAGTAAAATTATTAGTAAATGGCACGGCCTAAGCTATATTTATGAGGTATTATTTTGGTTAAACAAGCCATGATTACAATTAAACGAAAAATAATAGGAAAAAATCACACGACTATAAAATCTTTATTATATCCAAAGGTAAGAAAACAAAATAAAAATCAAGCAATTATTAAAACTGAGCAAAACAGTACAGCTACCATTAAAATTCAGTCAAAAATGTTCCTATATATGATCTTTACAACCTGTGTCTAGTAAACATCTTAGTGGAATAATTAGGATATAAAAATTCTGATTGTACTTATACCAATGCGGCTGGAAGTTATCACAAGAAAAATATTAATGAAACAAATATATTTTACAAATATGTAATTTGAATTTACTACATACAATTTTAGTGAAATAAAATACTAATATTAAACGTGATGAAATTAATATAATGAATATTAATCAATGATAACACTTTTAATCTGCATAATAGCCTTTTAAATAATCACATTAGATATATGAAAGTTACTCTAAAGTTTAAGCTAATAGGAGTTGCCAGGTAGCTAATTTCGGCCGACTATCGCAAATTTTAAACCTACATAAAGACGCAGGGGGATTTTAAGATATTTTTAGTAAATAAAGTGTGTCTTATATGCCGTCAAATACTGTATTTAAATTGGTTAATTACTCATTTGATTTATTATACCTTTTTGTGCTGTTATCTTGCTCATATATTTCAAAGTATTTACTTTATCTAAAGTATGGTATATTATCTGTGTTGTATACAGTGGATATATTTGCATTTCATTCGGTGATATTTTACAAGGTGTTCGTTTTTAGTTTTTGATTTTGAAGTAAGGTAATAAAAATCAAAAAGACGTGCTTTTCTGGTAGTATCCTGATTTTGCCGCTAATTCCAAACTTTGTGGGGATTTCTTTTGCTTCTGTGTTAATCTCGTCCACGTAAGAGGCGGGAATCTAGTCACTTCCGCTGTAACTCTCTTTCTACATTTCTTTGGGCTCATTGCATATATTTTCTTCATTTTGTTGAAAAAAAAAAAAAAAACCGTATAGGTATTTTAAATAAGGTTCAGAAAAATAAAGAATTTATTCCAGAAGAAATTACCAACGGATATTGGAGAGCTGAAAAAAATCAAAACTTTCGTTTGAGCGACAATTAAAAGTTAAGGATCACAAAGAAGACTTTCTCAACAACTCATCATTCTTCTTTGATATAATGGAATAACCCGTCACCCCAATGAATGATAACACTATATGTAGTAAGTACCTATAAAGTCAACTGTCTACGAGAGACTTGGAGCAGAGGTAAGAGCGAGACGACATAAGCATGTCCAACCTTCCAGTTAGTGGCACTCACTACTAGATTGACCTGTGGGTATAACTGTACCATATTTCATATTGTACTTGTTGTGTGAGTTCTACGACAATAAAATATCCATAGAAATACTCCCATTGCTTTGTTTAATATTTGGTCTTAGCAACTTTAACAGAATATTGCAATAACATTAAAAAATATGGATGTTGGTCGTTATTTTAAGAAGTAATGGGGTACAAATGAAAAGATTTAAAATTGACAACTTTTTCGATTTCATTGTGTTATAGTGGAACACACCTATTTGATAGTTAAGACTCTCCCACCTATAATAAGTAGGAGTAATAGAAGTCGCCCAGTGAGTTGGTCAGTCAGTCGACTGGCTGACCGGTTGAACTCTCTGCCTTCGGGCGGGGAGGAACCCGAAGGAAGCTACGCCGAGGGGCGGATTCTCTTTCGGGGAGGTAACCCGACCCTGAACTCGTTTATACGGGTTCAATGGGCATATTTTTAGCCGAGCCCACGGGCTCGGAGATCCCACGTTAAACCGGCCTTGTGCCACATGACGCCCTTGTGACGGGGGGGGGGTGACTAAATATCGTTGGTCAGTCAGTCGATGCCGGACGATCTTTAGTCGAATACTAAAGTATCATCGATACCTGCGTCATTACCTATTATATCAAGTTCCTAACGTTTTGTACGTCGAACCTATTTTAGGACCGACTTAGTACAATAACAAGCCTCCACTGTGAAACCACTCCATAACACATTGAAACAGACGTTAAACACTTCTATATTCCATTTCTTTCTTGTAATCATTTTTTCAGTGAAACCAAGTAGCGTCTTCTGTACGTCTTTTGTTTACCAAAATAGAATAGTCCATTATTTATTAGGTATTGGCAGAAGACTTTAAACACTTCTATCTTCCGTTCTTTCTTTCATTTTCTATGCTGAAACCAAGTTACCACGCGATCAAAACGGAATAGTCCATTATTTGTAAGATATTGACAGGACGTAACGGTTGTGAGAACTAATAAAGGATGAGACAAACACAAAACTCACATATGTAGATAAATGCAGTAGACACACTTGCAAAGAAAAATAAATTTGTCCTAAAAAGTCATGTATGCTTTTTGTTCAAATACACTTTAAAAATGGACTCTTTTTCCATTTTGCTCTGAATAGCACTAGATTTCTCTATTGTTTTAGTAGGTATATAAAAAGCTCCTTGGCCCTCATGAATCATACTTATTATAAAACCCAGGTTGTGTGTGTGTGTGTGTGTCGTTTATATATTGGATCGGATTTCCTACATTTTTCAACCGATTTCAACCAAATTTTACAGGACTACGTAAAATTACTTTGCGGTGGTTCTGACAGCGCTTAATTGGAAAAACACAATTGTTTTTGCACAAAATCAATTTGAAAACGCGATTAAGAGGCATCGCTGTCGAGAATGAAAGGGGGACAACTCATATCGAGTTATACTTATTATAAAACCCAGGTTGTTTGTGAGTGTGTCTGTGTTCGTTTATATATGGGATCGGATTTCGTACATCTTTCAACGGATTTAAACAAAAATTCACTTTTTTTGGCAGGTAGTGTTTCTTATTGTCTTGCACAGTTTTTTCTTTATTTTTACATTCAGAATGCTTTAAAAATTCCATTTACAAGACAATTGTTTATAATAAAATTCTATTCAATCGGTAGACTCATAACGATTGAAAACAATGTTTTTGTTTGAGTTTGGGTTTGACCGATTCGTAAAAAAACCAAAAAACCAAAAAAAAAAAAACAACAAAAAAAAAAACTAATTAAGATGTGCGTGTCCGTCAACCTTAAAAAATAATGGCAATTTTATTTTTCAGTCTTTATGATGGCCGATACTTGATTTATATTTTACTGTTAGATCCCCGGGCAACGCCGGGCTTTACTGCTAGTGTACTCTAAAGGATTATAGATCTTTCGAAAAGCCCGCTATTAGTTATAGGTTTATTTAACTACTGTATAAATTATAAGGATCCTGTTAACATTATGAACAGAGATTTCTTTTTAACTGTGAACGATTTTCTTAGATTTGAACCATTAAGGTCTACCGAAAAATCCTGTATTACTTATAATAATTAATACTAGAAGGACCTGTGAAAATTTCACGGTTTTCCTATTTTAAATTTCTGATGAATCTTAATTCTTTAATTAATGATTGAATAGGCTCATGGCGAGTTCTAACACATTCAAATATCCGTAGAATTTCACCTATCCAACCGTTAGATATTTGAGCTTAACAACTTTAATTAAATATTGCAATAACCATAATAACTATGAAGGCTGGTCGTTATTTTAAAAAGTAAGGGGGTACAAATGAAAAGATTTAAATTTGACAACTTTTTTTTATACATTTCACTGAAACAGACGTTAAACACTTCTATTTTCCTTTCTTTCGTTCTTTCATTTTTTCGCTGGAACCAACTAGCGATATGTCTTTTCCGTCTTTCCACGTGATCAGAACGGAAGAGTCCATTATGAGTTATTGGCAGGGCGTAACGGACGTGCAAATTAAGAGAGAGAGAGAGCATCAGAAGTACAAGATTATTCCTTTTATTTTTATCCTTATACTTCTATTGTTATTACTTTTATTTTCATTGTTAATATTATTACATAAATTCTTTTTTTATTATTATTATTACTTATGTATGTGCAAAATAGAATTCATATATTTACTACCCTAGCAAAAAAAAAAAAAAAAGTTTTAACCCGTGAAAATTTCATGATTTTCTATTTTAATATTTGAGCTGAACAAGTTTAACAAAATATTGCAATGACAATCATAAATATGAATGTTGGTCGTTATTTTAAGAAGTAAGGGGGTACAAATGAAAAGATTTGAAATACAGATTTTTTCCATTTCACTGAAACAGACGTTATACACTTCCATTTTCTCTTTCTTTCTTCCATATATTCATTGTTCTTCGAGTAGTTTTTCCCTTTTCCACACGATCAGAATCCCCGTCTTACGAACATTCCTCTTAATACGAATTTAAAAATAATCCAGAAGACGATATTATTTTATTCATGGTAACTGAATTTTTGGCGATTGCCTTACTCGATTTCCGTCGCTCGATACTGTGTTTCTGAAAAAAAACGCCGCTTTTCTCGTGGTCGCCCTTGGCCTTTTCATTTCAGTCTTTTGGCTGGAATCAAAGTCTAGTATCTGCCCCACCCACTCCTCCGGGCGGTTAACTACATTACATCTCTCAGTTGTGTCGCTGTCTGCGGACGGAGCGCAACCGAAAGTATGACTAAGAGATGCCAAGTCTCGAGAAACAGTTGCCCACATTGAGTTAAAGAGCGGGTTGGGTGCAGAGATTATTAGTAATACCGACGCTAGTGCAATCGACAGTTGTGGAGTTTGGACTATTTTGGGATCTGTCCCGGGTGCACACGTCAGGACTTTTTGTCACATCCTGCCAACGGTGGGGCGGCAAGAAAATACAACCGCGTCTCGGCTAAGATTAAATTGTAGTATCTATTATCATCAGCTTAATCTAATTATCTCTTTTTCTCTCTCTCTCTCTCTCTTTCTATTTGTCTCTTTCTTTCTTTCTTTCTCTCTCTCTCTCTCCCTCTGTCTCTTTCATTTTCACAGTGAAATCAAGTCAGGTTTTTTCCCCTCTTTCCATCCGGTCAAAACGGAATAGTCCATTATTTATGAGGCATTGGCAGGACGTAACGTTCGTGCGAATTAACGCAGCGGGTACATGCACAATTAGAATAGGAGGAGCATTCTATTTTTTGTATTAATAACTTATCGATTCAGGACTCTTTCTCTCTCTTTCTCTTTCTTTCTCTCTCTTTCTCTTTCTTTCTCTTTCTTTCTCTTTCTTTCTCCTTCTCTCTTTCTTTCTCTTTCTTTCTCCTTCTCTCTCTCTTTCTTTCTCTTTCTTTCTCTCTCTTTCTCTTTCTCTCTTTCTTTCTCTTTCTCTCTTTCTTTCTTTCTTTCTTTCTCTTTCTTTCTTTCTTTCTCTTTCTTTCTCCTTCTCTCTCTTTCTTTCTCTTTCTTTCTCCTTCTCTCTCTTTCTTTCTCTTTCTTTCTCCTTCTCTCTCTTTCTTTCTCTTTCTTTCTCCTTCTCTCTCTTTCTTTCTCTTTCTTTCTCCTTCTCTCTCTTTCTTTCTCTCTCTTTCTTTCTCTTCTCTCGCCCTCTCCCCTTCATTTTCTCACTGAAATCAAGTAGTGTCTTTTCCCCTTTTTTCCACGCGATCAAAACGGAATAGTCCATTATTTATGAGGTACTTGCAGGACGTAACGGTCGTGCGAATAAACGAAGCAGGGACAAGTACAATTTCAATAGGAGGAGCATTCTATTTTTTTCTTATTAATAATTTATCAATTCAGGATCGGGCAATTATGGCTCTCCACAGATGTCTTTTCTTTTCTAACCTTTATAACATTTTTTTTATAAAGTATAATCGTAATTTGCCGTTACCATTTGCATTTTACACACGGCTAAGCGTTTAATTCGACCACACCTCCACATATATCTGTGAAAGTTGATTGAAACAATGTTCATTAATCCTTTTGCTCCTAATGGTGTATATTTATCCCAAGAAAATATGTTAATCATACCAGTTGTTAATTTCTGCAAATAATTCCACTTATTTGTTGCATAATAACACATTTGGGACTTTTAGCCTCACCCCTATCAAAAAAAAAATGGTGTCAAATATGTTGGAACTAAAAGGCCTAAGAATAGTGTTTATTGAAGTTTTCAGTGACCCATTAATACCTGTTGCTTAACTCTGGGTTAATTATAGATTCTTATAAAAAAAAAAAAATACGGACCTACTCGTAGCGTAATAGTTATCGACAAGCAAAATGAAATTATCATTGCCATCTTCTTCTGTCTGCCGTCTCCTCAGGACGTTGGCGATCATGGCTCTCCACAATTTCCTGTCCTTTGTAGTTCTTAATACATTTTGACTTTTTGTTATTTCTCCTAAACCCTGTTCCGCCAGCCATTTACTCAAGCTCACTATGTTATACGTTGTTTTCTTTCAATCTGTCCTGTGAGTATCAGATTTTCCAAGCCCCCTTTCCTCATTATGTGGTCAAGAAATTTCAACTGCTTCTTAATGAATAGTTTCTTTTTCCTTTCTATTTTCTCTAAAAATTCGTCGTTGCTCGCATGTTCGGCCCATGGTATCCTCAGTATCCTTCTGTAGATCCATATTTCTGTTGCTTCAAATTTCTCATCTTTGAGGAGATTGTCCAGCATTTAATTTAAAACTTCAACCGTCTCCGTTGTGTTCTTTTTACTTACTTTAAAACCAAATCCATATCTCCCCACCCCAGACAGGGATTAATAGAAAGGCAAACTGGACTCACGATTCTTGGTTGATAACCAACCTAGAAGAAGGAAAGTCTGAATTCAAATCTTATTTGATGAGGCGTTGAAAGCCTACTTGATACCGAAACCAAAACAGTAGCACCAAGCGAAGTGAGGCTGGGGTACTTTACTCCTCAAGGGCGTGTGCAGGCGGCACTTAAACTACATGTCAATTTGTAACCTTCATATAATTTTTTTAAATAAGGGGCAATAACTCTCTAATTAAATAAGGGGCAATAACTCTCTAATAAACACCAACTCCATATATAAACAGTTTTAAATGATTTTTGATATACATATATGCTTACAATATAGCAATAATTTTATTTTATAATAGAATATGGAAATGTTCTATTATACCTCTGTGTTTTCCCTTCGTTAGTTCGCACTACCGTTACGTCCTGCCATTACACCACAAATTATGATCTATTCCGTTCTGATCGCGTGGAAAGAGCGGAAAAGACACTACTCGGTTTCAGTGAGAAAATAAAAGAAAAGAAGGGATGATGGAATTGTTTAACTGCTGTTTCAATGAAATAAAAACTTGTCATTTTCAGATCTTTTCATTTGTACCCACTTCTTAAAATAGTGACCGGCATTCATATTTATGATTGATATTGACATAATTTGTTAAAGTTGTTAAGTTTAAATATTTAACGATGCGATAGGGGAATTCCTACTGATATTTTATTGTCATAGAATTCGCCATGAACTTACATAATTAAGATTTATGATTCATCAGAATATAACAAAAGTAAAACTATGACATTTTCACGCTCGGTTGGTTGAATTTGTTTAGCGACATATCAACCTCTATGGGTTGTTTGATAACGACATCTCAGTATTTTGAACAAACCTTATGGATTCTAGTAATTTTCCAAGCGTAGCTTAGATGTGGCACAAGACCGAAAGTATGGGGCAACCAGTGAGGATCGAACTCACTATTCAGTGGTAACTGTCCTAGCGAAACAAGCTTGCTAACCATTACACCGCCTCGAGGTGCCCAACCTTATGGATTCTATTACAGATAAATAGGTTTTGTCGACAATTCTTCTATAAGTGCACCTTGTCGACAATTCTTCTATAAGTGCACCTTGTCGACAATTCTTCTATAAGTGCACCTTGTCGACAATTCTTCTATAAGTGCACCTTGTCGATTATTTTTTTATATAAAAATGTGCTCTTGCTATTTTTATACTTTCATAGTCTTTTGTTTTTGTTTTTGAATTCACTATTTTGCTAGGACCTAACCGGTGCTACCAACCGGCAATTTTCACGTGTTAAAACTAGTAATAATTATTGCTGAATAAAATATTAATAATTATTGCATACTACAAGGAGAACCAGTTTCAAATAATAAATTTCTTTTGATTTCATTTAATTTTTCTAGCGTAAAAGGAGGACAATAAAAAGGAGCTGCATTTAGTATCTTCAATTTTTAACTTCAAAATTAAAAAATTTAAAATAATAAATTATATTTCTACGTCAACGGAAATACCTACTACATAGAGAATAACGACGTACTTATCTAACAAATTTAGTATAAAACGAAATTCTCTTTCTATTCCAAGACCAGAAAATTTCAATATCATGTAAAACAAAAAAAAATAGTAATATTGGCCGTTTCTTTATAAGGAAACACTCGACATTCATTGAAAGAAGAGTCAAAGCTATCGTTGGTTGAAATTGGTAAAATCTTTCTATTATTTTCCGGAAACTAGTTTTCACAAATCCAGTAACTGTTATTGCTCTTTCCAGTATCGATGGAGGTTTCCTTCCTAAACATTTGTTTAAAGTAGTGTGGAATGTCAACATCTTCATTATTTTGATAGTATTGAATAAATAAGGAAAATCGGTACGAAATTATATGTTGCTATTTACTACCTGTATATATAAAAAGTTAGGGTACCAAGATTAGCGTCTATAGGGCCGTCGTACTCACTACCCTGCTGTACGGCTCTGGGCCATGGGTAACCTCCCGCTACGACCCCTTGAGCGCTTCCATCAGCGCCGTCTCCGGACCATCCTCAACATTCACTGGAGTGACTGTCACGAATGCTGATGTCCTCAAACAGGCGAAAATCACCGTCATTGAAGCCATGTTGCCGAAGTCACAGCTATGCTGGGCAGGGCACATCTCCAGGACGGGGGAGCATCGCCTACCCAAGATAGCCCTGTGTGGCGTACTCTTCCCTGGGCACCGTGACAGGGAGCACCAAGGAAGCGTTATAAGGACTCCCTCAAGAAGTCATTTGGTACCTGCCACATTGACCCGCGCCAGGGGTCAACACTTGCTGCTGACCGTCAAGCCTGGCGTCGCACCGTCCACCAGGCCGTCTCAACCTTTGAGGACTCTTGCAGGGCCAAACGGAAGGACAAACGCCGCAGGAGGAAGGGCAGTAAGCCTCTTGTTTGTTCTGTATCGGCCTGGTCGGCTATCAGCGTGCCTGCAGTCGGCGTGGAGAGCCGACTTCATAAATCTTCGTTCAAGAAGCCAAGCCAGAAGAAAGAGATATTACAATTGAGATAGATTTATA
Source organism: Acanthosepion pharaonis (assembly GCA_903632075.3). Lineage (NCBI taxonomy): Eukaryota > Metazoa > Mollusca > Cephalopoda > Sepiida > Sepiidae > Acanthosepion > Acanthosepion pharaonis. Next base: position 45,879 of record CAHIKZ030000975.1, on the reverse strand, counting down.
GATAAATAGGGATAGAGGCAATTTAGATATATAGATATACAATTTATTGTTTTGGGACAAATATCGTTCGGTTAATGTATCGACTTGCAAAATAAAATCTGACAAATTGTGTACCAAAATGTCTATTTTTACCTACCACACTCACTCTCACATATATATATATATATATATATATATATATATACATAGTATATAATTGGTATATACGGAATGAATTCCAATAACCAACAATTCTTAAAAGAGTGCTCAATACAAAGTAGAGCAGATATAATTATTTTTTATAAAAAAATTATAACATAAGTATGTTATAAAATCACTACGAAAATAGCCATTTTGTTTCAACACACTCTGTGTCTTATCAAAACCATTTATTTTATTTTCAACATCATTTGATAAGACACAGTGTGTTGAAACAAAATGGATATTTTTTGTAGTGATTTTATAACATATTTATGTTATAATTTTTGTATAAAAAATAATTTATAATAAAAAACAAACACTAATTTCCATGTTATAATTTTTCCATTGGAATCGTAAAATACGATCAATTCATCAGACCTAAAATTCCAAAAAAAACAAAAAAACAACTCCGGAAATAAAAACAGAATTTAGAGAGAGTGTAAATATGAGGGGAGGGAGATTTAAATTCTGTTTTTATTTCCGGAGTTGTTTTTTCTGTTTTCTTTTGGAATTTGTAAGTCTTATGAATTGGATCGTATTTACGATTCCAATGGAATAAATTATGATCATGGAATATTAGTGTTTAAGCCATTTTATTATTTTTGCATATGTATGTATATTTACCACTAATATTATATACATATATATATATATATAATATATATTGAGGTCAAAACCGATCGGCGGCAGTCTGTCTCATACATAAACGATATTTTTATAGCGTGAAGATTGCATTTTAGCATGAAACAGACTATCGTCATTCGGGGCTGATTTTAATATCCACTCTTATATTAACACATACTCTACTCTTGATATAGGGCACTTTAACTCGTAATTATGGCATACATTATAACTATATGTTTAACACACACACACACACACATATATATATATATATATATATATATATATATATATATAGAGAGAGAGAGAGAGAGAGAGAGAGAGAGAGAGTAATTCATCGAGTCTAGAAGAACTTCAATAGAATGCAGAAAGCACTGGACGCCCATTTCGTCCTATACTCTAGACACGATGAATTACTTAATTATAATTATCTCAAATCCCCCTTAATTTCTATCATTTGTATATGCTTGTTTGACCCGGTTTCTAATGCTCTGGATGGAGCGGCTTGGGGATAGTAGACGCGGCTCTTGGGGGCACAGTCCTGTGGGGAAGGGAAACTCGGATGAGTTCATCCACGGAATATGTGAACGAGCGGCGCAATATCGAGTCTAATTCGTTACCTCTTCGTCACCGAGGCCTGTTGGTACAGCTGGTATGACGTTTGTCTCATATTGTAATGGTCTGCGTTTCAATTTTCGGTAGTTGATACGCAATCCTGATGAGTCCCAGAGAATTTCTGCATTCTGTTGAGATTCTTCTAGACTCGATGAAATACTTAAATATAATTATCTTAAATCCCCCTTAATTTCTATCATTTGTATTTATATATATATATATATATATATATATATATATATATATATATATATATATATATCAACTGTGGTGAGATTCATGGTCAAAAAGCAAGCGTTCTAACCATTAATTTGTCAGGATAACTTCCTGACTCAAGCCTTAATGAATGAAATTGGGTAGACGGAAATATTGGGGGCTGTCGATAGATGGGCTAGTAGGAAGGCACAAGTCATCGTGACCGAGGGTCTGAGTGTGCTGGCCTTGTTCAGATTGTTGATCACGCTAGATAACACGCTCTCTCCCAGAAACTGTAACTAAGGTCTGCTCAGCATAGTTGCAGTATAAACCACAGGTGAGTTCTCTGGGTGTTGAACAAACGGAAATGTGCCGGAGCGAGTGTCTGCAATAGGGATTGGCTAGCCGCCACAGTATCCTTGAATACGAGTGGCCAGCTATTATATATATATATATATATATATATAACAATTCCCCCCCCTTACCATCTTGTTTTATTACGGTATTAAAAAATTTTCTTGTTAGTACTCCGTTTTAGATTACCGACGATTGTGTTTGAAAATGTGTCGGTCGAAAGGTACCTTACATTTTATGTTTTAAACGTGGATATTGTTGTATCTTATGTTTAATATGATCCCATATTTTTTATTCCTCAAATGTCTGATTAGACATGGCAGTACTAGAAATCTGTTTATATATATATATATATATATATATATATATATATATATATATATATATATATGTGTGTGTTTTGCAAAAATAATTAAAATAAAACTGTCAGCAGGGTATTTCTGTAAGATAAACTTTATTAAAGCGGTCAATTAATTAAAATGATCGTTATCAAGGGATTATTATAATTACTATTATTAATAATTATAATTATTATTAATAATAATTATTATTAATAATTATTAATAATTATTATTATTAATAATAATAATAAATAAATCCAATTTTACTAATAAGCCGTCTGACGAGTGGATACTGCGAAACTCCGAATAAGGACAGATAAGTTGGACATTTAATTTTATTTTTTATTTATACATATTATTTTTCGGATCTTTTTTGTTAATTCCCTCCAAAATATTAAATCCCCCCACCCAAAATAAAAATGAAATTATATTTACTAAAATTCAAACCAAATTCTCGCGAGGCCCTTCTATTGCACCCCGGTTGGATTGACATTTGCGATTGCCCCAAAGGTGGGCGCCTCGGGTGCGCTATTTCTAAGTGTGAGGTCTGCATTCACGCTCGACCCGTTAAAGAAGCCAAAATCGATTTTTTCCTTTTTTGAATTTTTGAAAAAAAAAATTTAATAATAGTAAAAGAAATCCTTGTAAATACTTCGAATATCATCGGCGCTTAGGAAATGTGAAGAACTGATTTTTGGTAATTTTTCTTTCTGAATGTTGGGGTTGTTGCGAAGCAAGCTAAACAAAACCTGATTTAATTTTAAAATTTATAATTTCAGAAGTGCCAAAAATTTAATAATAAAACAAACTGACTTTGATTTAAATTTTGAATATTTATAATTTCTTAGGGCGAATTAATATTTGCGATAAGTAACTGAACTGAACATTATTTGGGGTGAATTAAACAGAAAATATCCTATTTTGCTAATTGTCTCTTTTTCATTCTTCATAGATTTTTTTTTCCTTTTTGATTGGAAAAACATCCGAATAATTATTTGATTTTAAAAAAATATATTTAATAAAATAAAATTCATTCATTTTAATCGGCATGTTCAATAACTCACCAAAAAACAGCATCGCATGATAAAAGAAAAAGCCCCAAATTTAATAAAATATTTTATCGTGAAAAAAGTCTGTTATTAATAAGAGACAAGACCAAAGTCTTTTTTAATTATTTAAAAAAAATGTTTTATTCCTTTCTATCACGTTTGAAATTTTGGTTGAAAATATTGTTTTCTTTGGGTTTTTTTTTTACGTCAGCGGTCGTGTAACATGCATTAGTTTTTTTGTTCAGTTGAAAAACACATTAATTTGGAAATTCTTGCAAAAATCAAATATTTGACAGATTTTAATGAAACTTTCAGAATTTATTAAAAAATGAATAAAATTATTTTAGGGATTTTTTTTTTTAGAAAGTCATGGTAAAAATATTTTTTTACCTCTTTTACACTCTCCCTCTTAATTTTATAAGAACTCGAAAACGAGCATTTCTGTAATGTTTTAATTAAATGTAGAAGATTTTGGAGAATATAAAACACCGATTTTTTAAAATTTTTTTTTTGTGAGGAGAGTTTCTACATTCTTATTTATTTATTTTTTTTAACAGTTGTTAAATTAATAATATTCGACCTTGTAATGAGATGTGCTTAAGTGTATCTGGAACACCAACAAATAAAATTCAGCCGTTCTCTAACTTCAACGATGTTATTTTCCATTGTAAATCTCTTGAGGTTTTCACATCGCCATCTGCTCCTCCCCTTCTTCCCCTGCGAATCTTGTTTAACTTAGCTAGTACGAAGCCTGATGAAATGTCGCTGCAAACATCCGTGCGTGTCTGCTTTTTCTTTCTTTCCCTCAACTGGAACAGTATGAAATCAACCACCACGACAACCGCAAACGGCAGACGTACAAGCAAGTTTCTCCCGGCTGCTCACTAATTTTCTCACTAGTTTCAGTTAGTTTCCTTTTACTTACTATATACTTTGTTTTACCTATACTTCTAGTAGTAGAACAACAAGTCTTGTTAAAGAAGGAAGTTACTCAAAATTTCAAATTGTGATCTGTTTTTTTTTTTTTTTCTTTCTTTCTTTTTTTTTTTTTCAATTTACCAACACGCACTGGATTGAATTTTGTTTCTTCCGACTTCTTTTCGAAACTTGGGACTGCTGTAATTTAACATAGCTGGCCCCAAAATACTTTTACTGGAGTTCATCTCAGATGTTTTTTTCTTTATTTTTGGTTACCATTTGAGGTTGTTAATTCGTCCCTGAATTTTACAAAGTAAAATTTAACAGCAAACCCGGTATCTGAGGAGACGTTTCCTTAAAACAGTGGGAAAATAAACGAACAAAAAACAAAATATTTGTGTGGACTATCCCAAGAAGCAACTAAAAAGAAAAAAAAGGTTGGTGTTTTTATTTTTTCAATAATAAGTGATTATATGTCATCTTTCCATTTGTTTTAATTTTTATTTTAACACTTATGTTTTTAAGTCTTTAAAATTTTTTTTTTCTGAATTTCTCATATGTGACTCGTAATTTAAAAGTTTCATAAAAAATAGAAGCCCACTTCAATATCTTCCACTTACTGTGTAGGTCTTCTTTACTTAAAGATAGTGAAGACTGAAGAGTAAACATAGGTTGTTTGTTTTCTTTGTTTATTTATGTGTTTTTTGTTTGCATGTAAAAATTATATAAACTTAATTTTACACGTACCAAGGAGAGAAAAAAAAAATGTTGAATTTTTAAATCCAGTTTTTTACAAGTTTGCCGAACAAATTAATGGCAATAAGGCAGTAAAGTATAAACAATAAAGGCTCTACACGATGCTTATTTAAAAAAAAAAAAAATAACAAAGAACCCCCACTCGGAAAACAGTTGAAATTTAACTGCCATTTTTAACTCTGAAAAAGAAAATTATCTACAAACTTTTTTTTTTTTTTTTTTTTTTACTTACTAAGTCTAAAAAAAGACTTCTCACTCATTAACCCAGTAGCAGCGAAATCACTAAAAAGATTTTATTTCCTTATCAACCTCGATTTAACTGAATATAAAACAACTAATTACTCACATTTAAAAAAAAATTTATGTCATCGTTGTTTTCTTCTGTTGTATATCTTTTAAGTCGTTATCTGAACCGAAAAAAATGTTTTTTGTTTAAGATGAATTTAAACCTGACCGAAATACATAACTAATTTATTCAGGAAATTTATTTAACGGCTGGTAATGTTCAAGAGAATTTTGTGTGTGGCTGACATTTCAAAAGAAAAAACGGATGACGATCGAACTTTTGTGGTCTGCCTCGTGGCTCTGTCTATCTATCTATCTATCACGCACAACAATTCCATAACTTATTTTTCTCAGTTTCTTTTGGGAGCTGAAAGTTAAACCGATAAAGTTTGTTTTGTGGATGAAAAAAAGTTAAAGGTTTCTTATTATTGCCAAAGTTCGTATCTCGGTGATCCTAAATACGAATGTAGATTTTATTATTATTATTATTATATACTCAGACAGTAATAACGTCCTCTCTCCTTTTTTATTTATTTATTTTTTTCTAGCCTCCTACAATTTCTCTTACTATTTTCTTAAATCAGTTCGAGCACTGACCTCGGATAACAGCCAGGGCATTAAATGCAGTGTCTCCAGGCAACAAAGCCCTCCCTCGCTTTAAGAAAAATTAATACTACAATCTTCCTAATTTTTTTTTTTTTTTTTTTTTTTTTTTAAATAAACTGAAACAAATAACTGTTTTGGAACGCCTTGGTGGCCGTGAATAATTGTACTATTTTTTAACATGAAGAAGAGGGAGTACACAACGACATGGATGATTATAGTACACCGTGTACTCGCAGGAATAAATCATGTATATATTGTTTGTGTGTGTGTATTTTTTTTTTCATGTCGATTCGGAAACTTCTGAAGGATCCCATGGAAGATAACGTTTTTTGTTTTTGTTTTTTTGTTTTGTTTTTTTTTTTTTAAGAATAATGAAACATGAATGTGTGTGTGTGTCTTTTGTTTGCTTTTTAGCGAGCTGGGGGCAACTTCACTAGCTGTTTTTTTTTTTTTTTTTTTTTTTTTTTTTTTTTTTTTTTGTTTACGTCGATTTGGAAAATAGTCTAGGCTCCCATGAAAGATTATTAAGTTTATGCAAACGAATTCTTCATAAGATTTTTTTTTTGTGTGTAGTGTATCTTATTTTAGTCTTTACATTTTTTATATCGATTCGGAAATTCCTGAAGGATCCTATGGAAGATATTATTTTTATTTTAACTTAGTTGTGTGTCTTTAAAAAAAAAAAAAAATAATGAATTAATGAAAGATAAGTGTGTGTCTTTTGTTTACTTTTTAGCGGAGAGTGGGGAGACTTCACAAGCAGTTTTGTTTGTTTTTTTTTTTTTTTTTGTTGTTTACGTCGATTTGGAGACTAAAAGGATCGCATGAAAGATTGATTAAGTTTACCTACGCAAACGAATTCTTCATAACATTTTTTTAAAATTTAAACTGACCTCATATTTTTCAAGCTCTTCTGATTTAAGTCCTGCATCCGATATAAAACAGATTTACAAAATATATTTAATATTTCTGATATTATTCCTGCAATTAATTTTTTAAAATCCTTTCACCCCAAGAAAGTCGATAATGCCACTAAGACGCAAGTGGTGACTGAAATTTAAAAAAAACTGAGAAAAAGCTTAGTGTGAAGAAAGGACAATAAAAGATCAGGATTCCAAAAGAAAGAAAAATGGCAATTGATGTTGCATTTAAACTTTTGAAACTTGTAGATAGCAGGGAAGTACGAAAAACAAGAGATTTACACAGCCAAGAAATGCGAACGAGGAAAATATTATTAAAATAGAATTTCGGGTAACCCGTTACATCATATACTTATTTCAGCAGTGAAAATGTGGGACCTAGTTGCCAATCTAGTAATACGGTAAAATTCATGCGGTCGACGTTACTAAGCAAGGAAACTCACTAGAACAATTACTATGAACTTCTTTATAGAAAAGACAAAGGGAATCTACTGGCAGAAAGAAAACAAATGTTTTTGTAGAATAAATAAATCCGCGATTATTTTCTTTATCTTATCTTTTTTAGGGGAGTCATTTGTCTTAATTGAAATAAACTGCATTTCGAACTATTTTCTTCTTTTTTAAATTTTCCTCCCATTCCTCAAATCAAAAGGAAGTCTCGGAATATGAGGCTACTTAAAAGTAATTAAATGGCGGTATTTCAATATATTTACTCTACTGAATTAAAGCATTCGTTCGTGAATTTGATGATAGTGTTTGTGAGTTCAATCCTTAGGTCGGACAGTGTGTACTTTCCGCGCTTGTTTCTACAGAGTCTATCATGTAAGTAAGATTATCGGCTCCCTGTACCGTTCCAGTAAGTACCTGACTCCTGATGCTATCCTCTACCTTTTTATAAACTCAAAATGGAGCACCGTTGCCATATTTGGGTGGGAGATGCTCAGATCTCACTTTCTAGTCTTGATAAAGAGTTCAAAAGCATCTCCGAGTCCTTGTTGGAGAAGAATTATTTTCCACCCTTATCTCTCTCTATCTATCTCTCTATCTATCTCTCATGGAAAGTGCTCGGTTGAACTACATTCCTTGGTTCCGCCATGTCTAACCTTCACGGCTAGGACCCGTCATGCCCCTTAGATAGTAACAAACGACCCACATTCCCTCTGTATTACATTGACGAGAACTAAGTTCCAGCTTCTTCCCACAGACCATTGCCCTGTGGAAAAGACTCCAAGAGGATGTTTCCCCGATCACTACAATCTTAAAAGACTCTGTTTCATCACTACAATCTTAACCTGTTCAAGTCTAGGGCTAACCGTTATCTTTCCCCTCATATGCGTACAAACTGCCTCTTATAACCCTCTATTTGGAGTGACCCCCCAGGCTTTGAACAGGAGAAACCTAATAAAAAGAAAAAAAAAAAGTAACTGAGTAATATTAAAAGAACATGATATATATATATATATATATATATATATATATATATATATATATATATATATATAATCTTTTAATATTACTTTTTTTTTTTTTTTTTTTTTTTTTTTTTTGTTACAATTAGGTTTACTCTGTACAAGGCCCGGGGGTCACTCAAGGTAGAGGGATACGTTAAGGGGTAGTTTATATGGATAGGAGGTGGAAGATAACTGTCAACCCTAAATTTGAACGTGTTAAGATTGTAGTTATCGCAGAAACATTTTCCTAGGAGACAAGATATCCCCGTTCTCGTTCAACAGTCCATGTCTCGTGATATCTCGTCTAGTTCTTATTCATAATACAGCTCATGTATTGGTCACCTTGTTTCTTTCGTGTCCAAGTTCACACTGCTCGGCCCAGGTATTGAACGCATAAAATTCACGAACCAAAGTTTTAATTCACGGCACAATGGCCTAGTAGATTAAAAAAAAAAAAAAAACTTTTAGCATTCTTTATTGTTGACGCTTATTACTTCCATGGAATTTTTATTCAAGCCCACTGGAAAATCCAAAAACTTGTTCTAGGTTGTCTGCAGTGGCAGGACCATTTTTTTGGCTCGGTAAACATTCAGAGTGCGCTAAAGGTTAAAGTGTTGGTTCATGAATCTGGCCGAAACATTGTGATAAGGAAGATAAGGACAGTAGTCTGAATGTAAAAAAAAACATGTAAATAATGCTCAATAGAAATCATTTGGAGTGATAAAAATCTTGGAACAACTTAAATATATTGGTCCACTCCTCTGACAAATGTTGTGTACAGAGGAAGGTTCTAATATATGCTAATCTACAAAACTATTCTCCGTAATATTTGTTAGTGTTACTATAGTATATCGACCGAGATATTGGCGAGCTACCGTAAATAACGATGCACTTATTATTGCTGGAAAATTCTCAAGAAAAAACGATGACCTGTTTTTTTTTTTATTTTTTTATTTTTTTTCCAATGACATAAATTCAGTTTGCAAACATTAAAATCACTATTTGATTTTTTTTTTTTTTTTTGTATAAAATATTGTTAATGGTTTTTCATATATAACCGGTTCCCTGTTCACTGCCTTTAACCCTAACATGTTTCATACATCCAGCAGATGGTAAATATCATGCCATAGTAGAAAATTAATAGTAGATATCATAGCCTGGTAGAAAACGAAGAGTAGCTATCCTACTATAGTAGAAAATGGATGGTAGATATCCTACTATAGTAGCACCCATTTGATTTTTTTTTTTTTTTTTGATTTTATTTTTACAAGTGGACAAGATGTGGCTGGTATATATGTATATCTGGTGAAATTTGTTTTTTAAGCTTTTTCCTCACTATTTCGTATGTATATGTGTAATACACAGACAACCTGTTTAGCTGTATCACAGCTCATCTGTGTGCGTAGACATCCGATTGCTTCAAGCCGGGATCGAAATTCGACCGATTTGACATCAGACACCCTTACCCACTAGACTATAGGTGCACAGCAGAGAAAGGGAATTTTTAACGCATTATACACATGGTATATAAACATCATACTGGCCAATTCTTACGATGAGCCATGCATTAAAGCATTAAAAAATCCCTTTATTCGATTTTTGCTCAATCGTCGAACGAGAGCATCGTGTATTTGGTCAGCAATCCCATTTTTATACAAATTTCATTGAAGACAATCGACAAGGCACTGATTTAAAAGTTTTAATTTTTTTCTTACATTCACATAAGTGATTTCATATCTGAATATAGTGTGTAAACACTGTCTAAATGATCTTGGATCCTACCGTTTTCGGCTAATCTATTTGCTTTTATCAAAGTTGTATTTTTGTTTAACTGATATATATATATATATATATATATATATATATATATATATATATATAGAAAAAGTTTTCGCGTGACTCGTTTCGTCCTTTAGGACTTCATCAGACTAAATTTATTATGTTGGCGCGACTACACATGCGCAAGAATGAGGCATGCTGGGAATTTTTAATTTATTTATTTTTTTTTTTTTTCTGTAACCTATTCGATTTCATTGAGATTCTTACAGCTGGCTCTTACAACATTTCACCATTCCTAGCAGATTTCCTGTTATCACAGTGTTGAATATACAATAATAAAAGTGATGGGGAAAAAAAAAAAAAAAAAAAACTAAAAGAAATCTGCAATTTTTTTTTCCTTCAATATTGTTCTCATATATTAAAACGATGGGAATCTTTCTAATTTCAGAACACGGTCAGTACTTTCTGGCCGTGTTCATAATCGATAGTATTGCTAGTTGGCTTCTTTGTTTTTAACGATTTCATTATTATTTTCTTTAATTTTATTGATATATAACGACAAATGGAAAACTTATTTCAGCCGACTCTTTTCGTCCTCTGAGGACTTTTATCAAAACAAATTTATGGATTTTATTTTGTGACAATTATTTGTATACAAATGCAGAAATGTTATTGGTTTTTCAAACTTACTTTGTATAGGAGTGCTCATGAATGTGCATCAGGTTTTAGCGGGTAAACTTGCGGATATTGACACAAAACGTGTATCCATGAACACAAAAGAGACGTTATACGCAATAATTTATCAAATGCATTACTCATACATAGAAATAAATAGGACCACAACTTTGACCTAGCGAATGCTACACTTATTATAAAAAGAAAGTAACTTAGAAGGAGAATTCTTAAAAGTCCGGCTATCGACATTTAGTAAAATATAAATCTGCGCCTCGGTTTCGTTCCAATATCTCCTTTTCCAGAAAGAATTACTCCTTTTCCAGGCCAAGATACATGACCACAAAAATACAAAGAAATTAAAAGAAAACTGTTAAATCCAGGACTTTGTTATTCAAAGCGTCGTACGTATTATCGTTCCTTACCAACCTTCGTGTGATTATTCTATACAGTAACCTTCCCTAGATTACAACACAAAGAAAAATACACGAAAGAAAAGTGACTAACAGTGTAACAACCTAAGATAATAATAATTATAATAGTAATAAGACGCGCATGCACACTCGTAAGGACACACATACACACGAGATCGATAAAAAAAAATGCATAGCATGATGAAAAAGACGCCAAACTTGACTAAAACAAAATGTTATCGTCTAAATGTTTATATTATTATTAAGAGGAAAGATCAAAGTTTATTTTTCCTTCTTTTTAGAACATACTAAACTTTGATTTAAAAAAAACAAACTCTTTTTGTGTCACCGGAACTAGTAAAATAACATAGACAATTTTTAGCACTGTTTTTTTTTTTTAACAAACATTAATTTGGAAAATCTTCCAAAAATAAAAATAATTGTCCGATATTAATGAAACTTTCAGAAACTATTCACAGATGATCGAAATTGTCTTTTTTTTTTTTTTTTTAATATTATTATTATTAAAGTCATGACAGAAATATTTTTTTTATAGTTATTATCCCTCCCCATAACTAATTTTATGAAAACGCTAGAAATTCAATCGCGTCAGGTTTAGTGATATTACAATAGTTAAAAGCACAAGGCTTTGAGGAATGCAAATCATGTTTTTTTTTTTTTAATCGGACCCTCCCTATCTGAAAATCATCTCTGAAATTAACATATAAAACAAAAAAAAAATTTTCGGTGAAAAATGAATTGTTAATACAATTATTTGTTATTTCTTAATTATAATATATTTTTACTTTTAATTTTTTAAAATATTATAAAATTAGTTAAAAGCTGCTTCGGGTTTCCTAAGTGTCCTTATGAGATAGATCGTTTTTTAGTGCGTTGTAAATTGTATCGTTTTGACTAATCAGAAGACCTGCAGTAATTAAATATAATTTTGTGTTTATAATCGGGCTGTAATTATAAAGTACGGAAGACCAACCAGAATACAATTAAGTTGCGTTATTTCAGTTAAGCATTGTTCTCCGCTGTTAAGGCCTTTACTTTTTGCGAAACACGTGTGGAGAAGTTAATTTGATTTAATCTGAGAAGGGTACCTACAAGTATCAGTATCATCTTATGAAATTTATATGATCTTATTTTTATATTAATCTCGGGTATGACATTTTTCCATAAATGAAATATCAAAATTAATAAAATGAATGGAAATACAAATAACACAGTAAAATGTAATAAATGTACATAAAATTATAGTATTTTATGTACACTTATGATAAAATTTCATAAGAAAGGTACCTATAAATTGATTTGATACCTTTATGAAATTTAATCTCCCTCTTCACAGACTTATTTTAATTTCTTTATAATATATTTCCATAAAGTATCGTGAAAGCTAAGTACAAAAAAAATAGTGCGCTGAAAGTTTTCCTTAAAAATAACGAGGTAAATAATTTTTTCACTTAAATGTAAATTATTTCACTTTTCTCCTTCCGTAGAACAAATTATCCTCACGGAATCCGTCAATATGCCATTCATCACCTGCCAAGTGACGCGAAAGTTTATGACCTGCTTTGTTTTATTTTCAAATTTCATCTTTTCGGCGCAGAAGCTAAGCTAAAAAATTAAGCTTTTGTTCAAAATATTTTAAATAAACATTATAATTTCTGATTTTCTTAAAATAAGTTTTGAAAAAATGATAATTGATATTTAAAAGAATTTCAAAGGGACATTTCCAATCTTTTTATAAAATGGAAAAAAAGGATCAATTTTGCTGACTCAAAACAAGATTTTTAACGAAAATTTCGGGCGTGCTAGGAACGATTAAAAAATGTAAAAAAAATACCCTCAAAATACTTTTATCTTTTCTCTTAATAATAGCATAAACATTTAGACGATAAAATTTTGTTTTCGTCACATTTAGCGTCTTTTTCTTCATGCTACGCTCTTTTTTAGCGATCTCGTGGAGGTATATATATATATATATATATATATATATCTTCACTATATTCCCTACTTGAAATCTTTTGAAACAAAAATTTTAAATGAACATTTTATTCATCAACGGCTCTCAAATAGTTTCGTCTACCGAATTTGGCTCAAAAAGGCCTCGGTCAACGTGTGTGTTTTTCAGGCACTTTCAAAAGGTGCCGCGCGCTGGGATCGACCCTTCCAGTCATCAAGAAGTCTCCTTCTTGACAAATCGATTCGAACCCTGGTCTCATGGTTAGAATGCTAAGGTTCTAACCACTCGTCCACGTGCCCATAAAACAATATAATGGTTGCCTGTCTACAAGGGTAGCTAGACAATCCCTGTTGCAGACGCCTGCCCAAGCACATTTGTGCTTGCTCAAAGCCAACTCGTGGTTTATATCGCTATGCTGAGCGGTCTTTAGTTACAGTTTGGGGGATGGGATACCTTATCTGGCGTGATCAGTAGTCTGAACAATACCCGAATGCTCAAACCCTCGATGACTTGTGAATTTGTGCACAATCATCGAAGGCTCCCAAATAGTTCCGTCTAGACAATTTCGCTCAAAAAGGTCTCGATCAATGAGTGGTGTGGTTTTTCAGGCACTTTCCACGATAGCATTGCCCATCACATCAAAATGTCACCTGCCTGAAAAATCTACCATGGCGAGATTTGAAACCCGTTCTCATGGTCAGAAATCGAAAACGGTAACCACACAGCTATCTGCACATGAAAATTCTTATGGTAACTATCAACTGACTCTTTTTCAGATATTCATTTCACAAATAGTTTAGCGACATTCAGCCGTAAGAATCTTGCTCGCCCACGTCCTGAAAAGATATGGCCCACCGAGTTTTAAAATCACGACATTATTGCTTAATCATGACAACTGTTGGTGGGATAGAAACCCGGAACTAAAAAAAAACAAACAAAAAAAAAACACATATATATCTTTTAATACTTATAGGAAAAACAAACAAGTCGAAGTTTACACGATTAATTCTTTCTTTCGATGGGAACATTTGAAATGATTTTGTAAATGGTTCCTTATCTTTTCAGCTCGTCTCTAAAGACTACAAACCTTCACGTCTAAGACCCACCCGGTCACGCAAATTATAGCTAACCACTCTCATTCTGTTTGTATTACATTAGTGAAATGTAAATTCCACCTGAACCAGTACTTTGTGAAACCGATTCCCCAATCACTACAATATCAAATCGTCAAGGGTTAAGTTATCTTCTCTTCATATCCACATAAACTGTACCTTTTTATTCTGTAACTGTCTACCTCGGGTTGCTCTTGGGCTTTGTATAGAGTAAAGATTGTAAAAAAAATAAAAATATAGAACTGTTTAAAAAAAAACAATTTTTAACTGCCTTATTTACATAAGTACCTCCACGAAATCGCTAAAAAAAGAGCATAGCTTGATGAAAAAGACGCCAACCTTGCCGAAAACAAAATTTTATTGTCTAAATGCTTATGTTATTATTAAGAGGAAAGACCAAAGTTTTTTTTTTAATTATTTTAAAAAAAATTTCCTTTTTAGAACATTCTGAATTTTGATTAAAAAAAACTTTTTTCTATTTGTATCAGCGGAACTAGTAAATAACATAGACAATTTTTAGCACGTTTTTTTGGTATGACACACATTAACTTGAAAAATCGTGCAAAAATAGAAATAATTATCAGATGTTAATGAAACTTTCAGGAACTATTCACAGATGATCGAAATTATTATAAATATGTTTTTTTTTATGAAAGTCATGGTAGAACTATTTTTAAAAAATATTTATTACCACCCCCCATAACTAATTTTATGAAAACGCTAGAAATTCGATCGCATCGGTTTTAGTGTTTACAATAATTAAAAGCACATGGCTTTGAGGAATGCAAATCATGTTTTTTTTTTTTTTTTTTTTTTTTTTAATTGGATACGCAGTACCTGAAAATCAGCTCTGAATTGTAACATACAAAACTCAATAAAACAAAGATATTATTTAATTTCAAATGCTTTTATTTGCTTTTAGTTGTTTTTATGAATATGGACAATATTTTCTGAAAGCAAAAAAATTTTTTCGATGAAAATGAATTTTTTAATACAATTATTTGTTATTTCATTAATTATAATAGATTTTACATTTAAGTTGTTAAAATATTATAAAATTAGTTAAAAGCCGCATCGGCTTTCATAAGTGTCCTTATGAGATAGATCTTTTTTATCGCGTTGTAAATTGTATCATTTTGACTAATCAGAAGATACCCAGTAATTAAGAAATGTAATTTTGTGCTTATAATCGATCTGTAATTATAAAATACGGAAGACCAACCAGAATATAATTAAGTTGCGTTATTTGAGTTAAGCATTGTTCTCCGCTGTTAAGGCCTTTACTTTTGCGAAACACGTGTGGAGAAGTTAATTTGATTTTTCAATTTCAACTGAGGAGGGTACCTACAAGTATCAGTATCATCTTATGAAATTTATATGATCTTATTTTTATATTAATCTCAGTTACGACATTTTTCCATAAATGAAATATCAAAATCAATAATAAAATGAATGCAAATATAAATAACAGTAGAATGTAATAAATGTACATAAAATTATAATATTTTATGTACAATTCTGATAAAATTTCATAAGAAAGGTACCTATAAATTAATTAGATACCTTTCTTAAGAAATATGAAATTTAATGTCACTCTTAACAGTTTTATTTTAATTTCTTTACAATATATTTCCCATAAAGCATCATAAACGTAAAGGTGAAAGCTAAGTACAAAAAAAAAATTAGACCGCTGAAAGTTTTCGTTAAAAATAACGGGGTAAATAATTTGTTCACATAAATGTAAATTATTTCACTTTTCTCCTTCCGTAGAACAAATTAGCCTCATGGAATTCGTAAATATATCATTCATCACATGTCAAGAGACGCGAAAGTTTATGACCTGCTTTGTTTTATTTTCAAATTACATCTTTTTGGCACAAAAGCTGTTACGTTTGGTTCAAAATATTTTAAATAAACATTATAATTTCTGATTTTCTTAAAGTAAGTTTTGAAAAAATAATTGATATGTAAAAAAAATTTCAAAATCAGATTTCCAGTTTTTTTTTTAAATGGAAAAAAATGATCAATTTTGCTGACTCAAAAAAAAACTAGATTTTTAACGAAAATTTCGGACGTGCTAGGAACGATTAAAAAATGGAAAAAAATACCCCAAAAATATTTTGACCTTTCATCTTAATAATAACAAACATTTAGACGATAAAATTTTGTTTTCGTCAAGTTTGGCGTCTTTTTCATTATGCTATGCTCTTTTTTTAGCGATCTCGTGGAGGTACCTATATTTACATTATTCGGACTATTGTCATCGTTGTCGCCATATTTATTACAACGTTTCGGCCATTGACGCTCCGGCCTTCTTCAAGCAGTTGGAATGTCGAACTATCTGAAGAAGGCCGGAGCGTACAACGGCTGAAACTTTGTAATAAATATGGCAACAAAGATGACAGCAATAGTCCGAATAATGTAAATAATGTACCTCATCTCAGAAATATAGACATATTTTAACTGCCTATGTTAATAAAATAGATTTTTATCATTTATTTCGTAATTAAATTTTAAAATTTCAACGAAAAAATATTTGTTCAAAGTTGAATACACTAGATTTGTTTACTTTCCTATTATGGGATCTGTTAACGTTGGAATTAATATACAGGTTAAAAAGAATTTAAAATCAGAAAGAGGTAAAGACTTGACTACCGTTCAGCGGACACACAGTGGCAGTAAGAAGCTTACTGAGTAAACAAGGTACACCAAAATGAGTGCAAGGGGAACTTAGGAGATATATATATATATATATATATATATATATATATATATAGTCGATTGGATCAATTCTGCAAGGGAACATTATGTAAAAAATGTTTATTTATTTTTAAATTAATAGGACGATCGTTGTGTGCCCAGTAAACGGAAGTCAATGCAAAATAAATCCGAGATCCTAGTTATAGCGACAATCAATTTCAACGTTTTATAGTAGACTTTTATGTCGTACATAAGACTATACTTACAAATCGGTTCTAGTCCAGTTGCGTACTTGACATTTGCATCCCTAGACGAATGCATCCTTGGATAATTGCGTACCTCTGATTTTAATTGATTTTATTTTTTAAGGTTTTAAAGGCAATTACCAAAAATTTTGAGAAAAAATCATAGGTAGTAATCATAATTTAAAAAAAAAAGAATAAAAAATGAAAAGTTTTTGTGTTCAAAATGCAATGACAGATTAACAGTGTTGCAAGATCGCTCTACAAATCGCCAGTATGTTTTTGTCGCATTGGCGTTTTTCTTATGATTGTGGTAGCTGTAATTTTTCTCGTCCACAAATATTTTTCCACCATTTTTTTTTTTTTTTTTTTTTTTTTATTCTAGAACAGTTGCATCCGTGGACATTTGCGTCCCTAGATAATTGAGTACCTCTATAAATTTTTGGAAGTTTTTAAAGGTAATTACCATAAATTTTGAAAAAGCAGAGGCAGTAATCATAACATTTTTAAAAAAGGAAAAAAAGAAAATTAAGTTTATTTTATTTTATTTTTTTAAATGCAATGACAGATTAAGTGTTGGAAGATTGCTCTACCCATCGCCAGTATGTTGGTTTCATCGGCGTTTTTCCTATGATAGAGATTTTCCAAGCGTAGCCCAGATGTGGCACAAGGCCAAAAGTATGGGGCACCCAGTGAGTATGGAACTTACTACTCAATCTTAATTGCTCTAGCGAGACAAGCTTGCTAAATATTAGACCACCTCGAGGTCTTTCCTATGATAGTAGTAGCTGTAATTTTCCTTGTCCAAA
The DNA here is from genome assembly GCA_903632075.3 of Acanthosepion pharaonis. Classification (NCBI taxonomy): domain Eukaryota; kingdom Metazoa; phylum Mollusca; class Cephalopoda; order Sepiida; family Sepiidae; genus Acanthosepion; species Acanthosepion pharaonis. The sequence goes on along the minus strand of CAHIKZ030000975.1, from coordinate 27,883 downwards.
AATGCTTTTTTTTGTTTGATTTTCGGAACTTAGCCATGGGTTCCAAATATAAATATAATCTATAAAATCCAGAATCTATTAGGTGTTTGTGGTACGCACTGAAGTGAACTAAAACGGCTAACAATTTTCTCTTGCTTTAAAAAAAAAAAAATATTTTTCCCTTTTATTTTAATTTTATTTTATTTTTTTTTTTTAAATGGTAACTATCTTTCTGATTGTTTAGAATAATTAAAGGTATTGGTATGCAAATTTTTATATTAAACAATTCTTTTAAAAAATAGGAGTACTTTCAAAATATTATCAATCTAGGAATGCAATTGTCTGGGACGGGAATTTGTCCGTTCACCCGATAAATCGTCCCATTAAACTTCTCTTATTTAAAAGAAAAAAAAATGGAATTTTCTTCACCGCTGAATTCTCAAAAAGAAAAAAAAAAGATGGAAACTCTAAATTTGATTTTCATTTCCCTATACATTTATGGGATGAGGAGTTATCATTATTCGGATTCATGTCCTAATCTTTGTTGCTGTTATCACAACGTTATGGATCGACATACACCTGAAGATCAGATGTCACAATGGTCGAAGCATGATAATAACGAAGATGAGGATATTAGTTCAAATGTAAACAGTTGGCTATATTTCTCTCGGTGGAAGGAAAATCAAAATACGCACATTGTATCGAAGGAACTTTTTTGTTTCTTAATAGCTTGCTAAAATTTAAGGAGGCATCTTTCACATTCTCAATGCGCCATAGATCCCGTCGTTACTCACATGTTCAGTCCATGGTATTCTCAGCATCTTTCTGTAGAACTACATTTCTACTACTTCGTCTTTTTTTTCACCTGTGAGGAAATTGTTCAGCAGTCAGAGCCAAATAAGAGGACTACATATGCTTTGTTTCTAAGGAAATTTTCCTGTATATTAATAGTTTGCTTAGCTTTTTGAAGGCCGCTTTCGCTATCCCAATGCGCCTGTGGACTTCAGTACCGCATTTTCTATCCAATTCATAGTTCTTTAAATTTTGGTACTTGTTCAATTTTGGAATCTCTAATTTGTAATTCACATTTTGGTTTCTTTCTCTTACTGACAACCATACATTCTGTCTTCTTACAGTTGATAGCTAGTCCTTTCTTCTCACTTTCCTTTACACCCTTTTGTGGCAGTTCCTATGGTTTCCTTTCTCTGTCTACTATCAACACTGTCTCCTCTTCGTATCTAATTTTAAGATTGTGGCCGCCAATATTGAATCCTGTTTAGGACTTCCAATTCTCTCAGGATTGCTATCACTGTAAAGGTTGAATAAGTCCGGTGAGAAGACCTATCCTTGTCTTCTGACCCCTTTCTAATTTTGTGCATTTACTGAATTCACTTTCAATCCATATGACTTGCTCGTATGTTCTCGATAATTTGAATATACTTCCCACCCCCAAAAATGACCAAATCTCACACAACCACTATATTCTTAGTTCTAAAACACTATTTATATTTACCGGCAAAATAGCCTTGATGACTTTTACCGGGGCCGGCCAAATAGCCAACCGTAATTTCCCCCATGTATAATACGCATTCTTTTTTTCTAAAAGAAAATGAGAAACAGGTATTATGCACAGCGACAAAGTCTTTAAAAAATGCCGTTTCAGTTGCGAAATGACTACTCACCCCAAACATACGACAATTTGACACTAACATTCAAGAACTGCAACCCCATAAGGATGTCAAATACAATCATATGTACCTAACAATACTTGCAAATATAAAATAAAATACGAATTATCATAAAACTAAATTAGAATAATATTCTATGTTTAAAACCGTTTTTAAATAAGTAGGAAACGCTGGCCGTAATGAAGTTGGATAGGTACAATTTATAGGATTTGATTACCAAACAAGGGGTGCGTATTACACTTGAGTACAAGTATTTTCCTACACTTTCAGCACAATTTTAGGGGTGAGTATTATGGATGAGGAATTACGTTATTCGTTTTATTTTATATAATTTAATTTAAAGCGCATTTTTCAGGCCGATGCAAGCTCGCAAGTGTCGAGGTTGCTGAGTGCTTGCTTGTTTTTGTCGTATCTACTCTTCATCTGGTACTTGAACATCCAGCATTGAGATTTGTGTCCGGATGAGAAGGAAACAGTTAAAAAATAAAATTTTAAAATAACTGAAAAAAATTAGTGATTTTTAAGTTTTTAATTTATATTGATTTTAAAGTAACAGAAACTTTCTGGATTTAAAAAAAAATGTTTTAAATTCAGCTTAAAATACCTCCAAATCTTTTGTGAATTGAGGAAATCAGTTTTATTTCCTGAAAATGCCAAATCAGTTAAAGTGAAAGGTTTCGTGAAGTGAGGTTCGGGAATTGAAGAACTCAATTTTCGGCCCAAATCGGACTTTTGTTCTTTTGTGACATACGGTAGCCATTAATGATTATGTATAACTCAAGACTTCAATGTTAAGATAAAACAGTATTTAATTACAACCGCAGATAAATGCGTAACAAGAACAAAGAAGTAAAAGTCAACCAAAGCTATTTTACAATTTCAGTGAATACCTTGTTAGTAGCGCGGCTCGGCTTAACGTCCGGTAAATCCTAAATCAAAACACAAATCGTCAACACACAATAATTCACACTAATTCGACTGGATAGTTCCACTTAATAGTCACTCAACAATCATTCCAGTCAGTAGCCTGACACCTCTATTTATACACCTGACGGAAAACATATATTTATAAATCCAGAGTGTCACGTTCGAACCTCGGTGTCGGTAGTTATTCATTTTCTTCTACTGACACGTTCCAAATCAGTCTTTTGGCTCGAATCTAAGTTAGTCAGTTTTTGAAGTTCCATGGAGTGAATTATTTCTTCTAAATTATCATTGCTGTTTTCTAAGCTGGACCAGAGGTTCTTTTAGTTTTAGGTCGAGGGGCCCATTAGCTCTCTTCAGGAGCATGCTTAAAAGTTCGCACTGCGTTTTTAAAGCTAGTAAGAAATAAAATATCGATCTCCAGATCGATTGTTGAATACTCTCGGTCACGCTGACTTCTTAATTCGGTTTAGCACAAACAGCGACGGCTTCCGAGCACTTTTATCTACCCATTCTAACTCACGAGGCTTGCGTCATCCTTAGTATGCCTTTTTTTAAAGTACTCCCTAACGATGCTGTACGCTGGGGTTGTCTTTACATGATGGTATCAAGGTACTCCCTTGATCAATAAAATATGGGAAGATTTATGTTCGAAAATGAATGTGAAAAAATAAATAAAATAATGAATTTAAGGAAAAGAATACATTTCCAATTATGCTAGCAATAAAGGAACCAGAAATTTTATTACCCCACTTGACTTCGCCAAACTCCGCCAGGTGGCGCTGTTTAAGGTGTATAAAAAAAGAAACATCTTCCTCTTGCTCTCTCTCCCCCTTGCTCCAAGATTATTTAGTTTTAAAAAAATGCAGCTAAATATTTCAAATTTAATCATGAAATAATGTCGTTCTCTTGCATTGATTATAGTTTGAATTTTCATATTTAGATTTCAGCATTAAATGACACGTAGAGGTGTTGATATGCCACTAAACAATAACAACCAAACTAAACGAATAATGTAATCACTCGACCACGTACCCAGAAACATCATTTCTTGTGAATAACACAATACTTGTAATATCATATATAACGATGGTCAATAAAAAAATTGAAATAGTGTCGTGACACCAAACATTTTTTTAGCTAATTTGAGTGTGCTGAATCTGAAAATGACCTTACTTTTTCATGGTTAGCTTCTGTTTTTGCTGTACAGAAATGCCTCTTTTTTGGAAAACGAGCATTTTTAATTTTTTGTATGATATTGACTGATGAGAATATTTCTCAAAATAAAATCGTAGAAACCTCTCAATTCGTATTTATGCCAACAAATATTGGTTTGCTTATTGAGAAATACTCTTTTTGCAATAACAATCAGACCCTAAGTCTTTAAAAATAACACGATTGAATAAACCAAGACCAACAAGTATTTTTATCAAATAATAATAATAAACTAACAGCAGAAATAAAACCTTTGTGAACATAAGAACTATGGTAAATATTTTCTCTTTCTTGATTGCCTGTCATGTTCAATGTTATTTAAATACCTTTTGATACTCCAGCAGTATCATGTACAATGGAATAGGTGCATTCAATTGGGATGTCTTTAGTTGGAGTTTCTTTCAAACTGTGAAAACAAAATTCTCTCAATGTGCTTGGTTTCCTTCCGTAGTGAAGGGATAAAAGTGATGGGATAAATTTATTAATTTCGATCTTACCTTAATGATCAGGTTCGCTAACGTGTATTACTTTACGTTTGTCAGTTAATTTGAATTTTGGCGATAAATTGGAAAACTTCCATATTTCTATTCTAAAAACACTTTTTTTCTCATAAAAATAGTTTATATCAGGTGGCTGATAATAAATTGTTCGGCCTACCTGAAAACTGATAGGTTTCTACGACCTTTATTAACTAATTTCTGCGATCAGCCAAGATTGTAAGTTGTTCCGTATTTTTTTGTCAAAACTGAGCAATTTCAGTACAGCACGAATGGTAAATAACCATGAAAAACTCTCATTTTCAGAATCAACACCATCAAATTAGCTAAAAACGTGTTTTACTTCTTGGCGCCAAAAATCGTGCTGACCAATATTTTGACCAACTCTCCCATCGAGTCCGATGTATGAGGTTCTGACGATCACGACCTAATTATCTGCCTGTCTATGACGGGGATGACTTTTGAGACCGGCTTGAGAATTGCACAAAAGACCACAAATGGTACAGGACAATGTATTTTATCCAAGTGCAGCAGGAACACTTTTAGATGTCTTATTTTGCTTTCTCGTTTCATGTAGTCGATTGATGCTTACTTCTCAGTGCAGCTATATCAGTGCTATACTTGTTTTACTCCAATGCGACCAGAGCTGTATTTTTCTTTCTGGTGCTGAGTTGATGTCCTGGATAGTTTGTACATTCCAAGTGCCAAGATGAAGTTAATGTTGTTTCGTAGTTTTTTCGCAGTAGCCGGATATGTGTGGAATTAATTAGATGTAGTTGTCAGAAAATCAACACAATGACTTGTTTCAAGTAGTGAAGGCTTGTGTCGGAGCATCCACTCTTTTTGGATCTCTCGATAAAAAAGTAACGGTGCAAAAGACTTGCCAAAGAAACTACGAACGACAGTCTTCATGTGTTATCATCGCGGAGTTTAACCTCTCCAGATCAGTCAATGACCAATGTCTCATATATATATATATATATATATATATATATATATATTCCTCCTTCAGATTTGTGTACACTGTCACATTTTATGCTAATCCAATGTTTTGACAATAAAATTTATATTAACACGTTGACTGCCGGAGGTCAATTACGAAATCTGACTTAAAACGTTTTTATAATAGCCAACTGTTGCCATAGATACACCCGTCTACAATAAAATATAATATACGAGTTTATTTTATAGTTTCATCTGAAGTCTTAACATTGTTTTCATACTAAAAGTATAAATGGGAATAATCTCCTTGTTGGCGCCGCAGTGGAATATTTATAAGAAAATGCCAAATAACTTGTTGTCGGCGGCATAATAAAATCTGCCAACCACGAGTTATCTCGTGGTCGACAGTCAATGTGTTAACCAGGGCTTGAAATTAAGGTTATCCCCGGGAGGATAGAACATCGGTTTGGGACGATGCCGAGACGTTAAACATTTTTAAATAAAATTCTGTTATGGTCATTCTAAAAACAACACATTTCTTAAACTAAAAAACAAAATCTTACTTTTCAACAATTCTGGGCAAGCTTTTAATGAACGAAAGACGCACAGAGGCATAACAATTTAAGCGCATCTTTTTGAAATTGGTGAATGAAAATCGAATGTTGAGGGAGTTAAATTTGAGGAATTGGATTATTCATTTTTACATAAATAGGTTAAAAAAAATTATAATCGAAATGTAAGGACTAATTTTGCTTTAAAGATCATCTGAGTGACTGCTTTTCGTCCTGCCATAAAAATGGCTGATGTTAACCTCCAGGTGAGTGACGCGAACCGCTTTCTCTGACATGAAGTGAAAAGATTACACTGAATCAATTGCTAGGTCTGCTGCTAGGAAAGTTGGTTCACTCTGTGCTAGATAATTTTTTTCTCTAGAATCTATCTTGCATATCAAAAGTTTACCATTCATCCATGCATTGAATATTGCTACCATATATGTCCTGGTGTTCCTGCTCTACATTTAGAGATTCTCTTTAAAATCCAAAGAATCTGCAATTGTAACTGGCGAGATGCTTTCAGTTCCTTCCCCAGTAGCTTCCCTTTGCCTTTTCTATAAATACTTCCATGGTAATTGTTTTGGTGAACATCCCCCTGTTGTATTCTTTGTAAATATTCATTGGGGTTTCATTTTTAAATATCGTTATTTTATCCCGCCTCCCAGACAAATTGTACATGTGGGAACTATTTAGGACTACATAGAGACTTTGCGGTATTATGGTAACTGTAGTAAGAATGGTAAATGTGTTTTCGTGTAAGGAATACTGTGGTATGTTTGGGTCAATAATCGTGGCTAGATAAGTTTAAGATGAGATAGATTCAATACCAGCCTTCCCTTATCCCCCACTTTTTGGTCTTGTGCCACATGTTTGTCTTAAAATAAAATGAATATTACTTCTTTTCTCTTTGGTACTCAGACTTTAGTAATTTAAGCGTAGAACTATATTGGCGGCATGGTTTCATCATTTTACAGTTTAAATGACTAGATGTAACCGTAAGTTTTATTCTATCGTACTTCCCGCCTTTAGAACTCTCTTCCGGTTTATTGCTTCCCAGTTAACTTTGATCTTCAAACATTTCAGTGCAATGTCAATCGTTATTTTCTGTCTTTTTATTATTCTCTCACCTTAATAGTATTTCATTTATTTTTCAAATGCTCTCTAACACTTGCGTCTTAGTGGTTTTATTGCCTTGCTTGGGATGAAATGATTGCAAAAAAGAAAAACATTTTTTTTCCTGTCTATTTTTGGTTAAGAATCATTTCCGTACCATTATCAAACATTTACATTTTCTGTATCTGTCTATATTTCTGAGATGAGGTATTGTAACTATTTACACTGTTCAGAATGTCTTCATCTTTGTCATATTCAAGACGTTTCGGCCGTTGTACGCTTGGTCCTTCTTCAGGTGATATTTGTTGGAATTTCGAACCGAACCCTTTATTTCGTTCACTGAAGTAAATTGTTCTAATTCCACATGCCATACCTTTTCTAGATATCTGTTTCAGTTATTTTCCTTTACTAACTCCAAGTTTTTGTTTTTGAATTCACAACACTTTGATTCAAGTCACTGTATTACTTCACTAACGGTCTTTCGTGAATATTACAATAAAGGTACAGGCAACAGTCTGAACAATGTAAATAGTGTAAATTATATTTTCTGCTTATCATAAATTGGAAATATAAAAAAAATAAAAATTACGCAAAAAAAAAACCCAAAGTTGTTGAGAACCATAATCGTGATATTATTTAATATTATTATTTATTATTAATTAATATTATTATTTATTATTAATTAATATTATTATTATTATTTAATGGATATTTTTTTCGTGAACATTAACAGCGGCCCTGATGAAAAGCTAGAAAGAGGAAAAAAAATTCCCTGTTCTCGTTTTATTTTTTTTTGTATTTTTAGTTTAATGTGCGAAGTTTTAGTTCTAAACGATTGGATTTCGTTCACTTCGCACTACCACCCTTGGATAAAAGCGTGAATCTATCTCCCCCCCCCAGCTAGGGGTTAAATAGTAGGACAGACTAAGCTCTCTTGTGTTACCTCCAATCTAGAAGAAAAGTTCTGAATGGCTGCAGTACGTGTTGACCATAATGGTTTTACGAGGATGGTCGTTCTGATTATATTTATTTAATTATTTTGACTAATATCCTTACCTGCAGGCAATTCATTGTCATTCTAATAAATCTGCAATTGTTACAGAAACTGACCACGCAAAAGATAATTTTGAAATTTAAGAAAATTTTAAAGCTTTTTTAAATTTCATGAAAAACACACCGGCACTGCAACGATTGTCGGGACCGGAGAAGAAGTCTCTTTTATCCGGGTTTCTCTTATATCCGGGTTTGGGCTGTTTTATATACATTAACACAGGCTCTAATTTGGGACCAGAGAAAATCTCTCTTATATCTGGGTCTCTTATATCCTGGTTACACTGTAGTTACCACACATTTTCCTCAATAGTCTTACAATCTATTAAGTGTAACAATAAATTTGACCCCCAAAGTTCAATTTTTAAAAATACATTTTTTTCCTTTCATGGCCTTCATAGAAAGTTAAAAAAAAAAATAAAAAAAAAATAGGTGTGTCCGTGTAACGATGAGGGATATGTAAGAATTAGTCATACTCTTCTTGAATGAGAATATCTGCTTGAGACGAGTAAGAACTTTGACATCATTTGTTTAAAAAAAGAAAAAAAAATCCTACTCTTCTTTTTATAAATACGCTCAGTTGTCTGTCATGCGAGAACTTGAAACTCGATATAAATAATTTTAATTGCTGGCATCTTGTGCAAATCATGTTCATATTATTATATGAATTACCAACGTGTTTCGTCCCCAGAGAGAATTTATCAAGGTAAATATAGAGATTTTATTTTGTCGCTCGTATTTATACACAGAAGTAAAATGGAGGAAAAATATCAAGCTTTCGATTTTTTTAATTTAAGAATGCTCTAAAATATTCTTAAAGCTGTGTAAGGAAAGGTGAACTATGAAGAATGCTAAGCGATATAATTTATGGCCTCATAAACGAAAGTGAGTAAATGTTGTTAAATTTTTATTGATATATTCATTTGTTTTTAATGTAAATTTTATTCTTTTATTTTGATAAATTATTTATGTATTTTATATTTATTTTAGATATTTAAATGTTTTGCGTTACCGGTTTTCATTTATTTTTTTTAAGTATATAATATTTTATGTTGGCGTAGGAAAGGAGTATTTCTTTTAAGAAGGGAAATATTTAGAAAAAAAATCCAGGACGTCAGTTAACATTTTGGCAAGAATAGATATTTTCCCTTTCAATAAATATTGTATTCTGGAAATCGAAGTTGTGATTGAAATTAGTTATATACAGAAACAATCTATCTATCTATCTATCTATCTATCTATAAAAGGCTGTGTGTGTGTGTAACGAATGTACGGCCCCAATTTTTGACGGATTTGCACCAAAATTTACATGCACATGCTCCAAGTTAGCGGGAAGGCCAAGACCGACTTTGCATTTCCCAACTTCCATCGATAGAGGAAATAATCGATTTTTTTCATGCTTCTACGGCAGTTTTTCATGTAGTTGCGGCCATTTTCTGGCCAGAGTGAGAGCCTATAGCTGGCTGCCACGAATAGGCAGGAAGATTCTATTGGCCAGCGTGAGAGCCAACAGCTGACTGACACGAATTTTAACTAGCATGCTAGCATGCAAAAAAAAATCGATAGCGGCATTCGTCACAAGTGGGGAAAAATTTAAATCTGCATGGCACTTTACTCCAATTGGCTCATTCGCTTGCTTAAACTCAATGTTGATTCTGATTCCGCAGAACTGGGTTGGGTATGAAAAAGTATTTGTTGTTAACATAATTTTTTCATTCGGTTTTTCCAGTTACGAGTCCTTTTTTAATGCTGATCGTTTTGTGTTCATTTTGTTTAGTTCTTTTTCGTAGCAGATTTAATGTTTAGTATAGAAAAAATTCGCAGTGTGAGATAGGCAAGAAGTAAGGCATGTAGCAACATCAGCACGGCAAAGAGCACTCCTTTAAAGGCAAGGAAGGGGAAAAATATTTAAGTCAAGATTTTTGAATCAAGCAGGGGCAACGTCATGCTGCTAGTAATACATAAAAATGGCCTGCCACTCAAGTTTATACTAATTATGAGTTTTTTTTTCAATCTCAAGGATTTCTGCGTATAAAATTAACCCATACAAAAATGAATTTCTCAATTTTATAAAATTAAACGTGGGAGTGTGGGAGTAACAAATGTAAAAACGAAAAATATTTTTATCAAGATTTTCTAAAAAAAAATAAATTCTAAAATAATTTAATTAGCTTGTGAATAAGTCTTAAAAATTTCATTAAAATTCGACAATTGTTTTTGATTTTTGAAAGAATTTCCAAATCAATTAACTACAAAAAGACGCTCCCAATCCCCGTCGGAATCCTTTTCAATTTTCGAGAAATTCATTTTTGTATGGGTTAATGTTTTACGCAGAAATCCATGAAGAATATAAATCATTTAAAAAAAACACAAAAAAAACCCAAAAAAAAACAAGACACGCCCAGTTAGCGAAATCTGCTCTGAATCGTAGAATAAAAAAATACTATAAAATTAAGGCATTATTTCATTAGAAAAACTTTTAATTGCTTTTCTGAATAAAATATATTATGGAAACGATTATCTTAAAAAAAAATTCAGTAAATAATGACTTTTACCAGAATTTTTGTTTTCATTTTAATTAAAATAAATGAGTTTTAAATTCTGTAACAATTTGTACCAGTTGGGCGATGTTGCAAAAACTATATTACTAACCATAAATGGAAAAGCTTACTACAATTCATCGACCCCCAGGACTTTGCATTTTGAATTTTTTGTCTGTGTCTATAAAAACGTGCCAATTTTTTGTAAGTATGGATGACCATACACGATAAGAGTGGCAACTAAAGCAAATTCAATGCCAAAGTATCTAAGATTCAACAAAAAACAAACGATATTGCTTAAAATATTTTCCTAAATTTTAAAGATTGCTTGGTATTTAAAAATGATATAAAAATGGTGCTCACGTTATATTCATCAGATAATATTTCTAGATATATCTCCCATAAAAATATTTCCAATCTTCTGTTGACATACTTGTAAACACATAAACACCCACATCTGTGTTAAATTTTTTGTGATATTTTAAACTGAGTCAAATGAATTAAACAGTAAATCAGCTAATCTTTAAATTTCAAAGTTTCAGGAAAGTATATTTTATTTTTGAGAATTGTAAGTGTTGTAACCTAGAGACGGTTACTGAATAGAATAATCACACGAAGGTTGGTAATGAACGATAATACTTAGGACAAGACCAACACATATAAGATTCGTTAGCGGCGCCTAGAAGTAGGCAACTGCTAGAAGTGAGTCAAGTGAATTCCACAATGAATATCCAACTGCAGGATATCTACCAACGGCACCAAGCGGTCAGATGTGGCATCAGGCCGAATTTAATGTGGGGTATCCGAACCCGTAGGCTCGGCGAAAAATTCCCCGCAGACCCCGCATAAAACTGGGTTGGGTAGCTGTTTCCCGAGACGAGACTCTGCCCTTCGACATAGCCTCGTCTGGGGATCCTCTCTGCCCGGAGACGAATCTCCAACTGCAGGCCAACACATAATATTTACTACTGTATTTATGTGAAAGGGGACATATATATATTATCGTCCATATGTATGCTACAACAGTGAATATGGCTAAAATCAAGCTTTTTTGAGAATATCTTGTGTTGTAAGATGGGAGTTGTCGGTATGTAATGGATCATAGCTTGTAATTGGAAATGAATGCTGGACAGTCTCTTCAAATGCTGAGGATACCTTTAACCGAACGACGAAGTTTTAGTTGGTGGGTTGATTTTATTTAGCGACATGGCAACCTGTATGTTTTATTTATGTAACGGCAAAATTGTCCAATTGTTAAATTAAGCTCTAACTCTATATATCTAAGAAATGATTAAAGATATCTTACTGGAATTCTCCGAGGTTTTTATAACACTATTGGACTCTACTTTGAACAATAAGAATATATTATCTTCGCCGTGTGAAACCTTTCTTTCTGTCATGGAGTAACGAGGTGCCTCACAAGTTTCGCGTACAATTTCAGGTTTGTTTTTTGTTTTTTTTTTCACTGCTCTTTGGACTCTCATAGGTGAAATTCCTTTCATACGTGCCAAACGTCGTATGGATTGAGTTTGATTTTTTTCTAATTGATCTCTTTAGCTCTAAGTTGAAATGATGATCTATCTTCCTGTTGTGACCTCCTGATCCAGTTTTTCGCTCTTCTAATCCCTCTTTTTTTAAAACTTATTCGCCGTTCTCTTGATGGTTCTTGAATGGACTTTGAAGATGGAAGCCAGAGTATGAATGTTGGTATCATTACTGAAGGCCTAAATGATCATTTTCCTCTCACCATTTCTCATTTGAGAAGACGGTTGGGCTGACACAAAATGATTTTAACCTGTTCTCTTTCTAACTGAATAAATCAAAGGGTTCTTCAGTGATTCTTACGACAAATGGTGTGAAGATTGCTTATCTGAAAACCTGGAAAAAAGAAACTCCATTAGTGAAAGTGTTTTTCTTTGGGGGGGGTCTTTTTTTTTTTTTTTTTTTTTTTTTTAGATTAAACATTTTGTGGGGTGGATAATTATTCTGTTACATGATTTGGACAATTTTGCTGTTACAACCGGTAATACCAAAGCCTAAATATTTCGAGCACAATTTTATAGCTTCAAATTTGAACGTAATTGCATGCCTACAACTACAAATAAAATGTGTTGCTGTTAATTTTGCTTTAAAAAATATATCGATAATTTTACTATAAATAGTTATCGTTGATACATTTTCTTATATAAAAATGTATGACTGGTATTTTTACTATAAAAATGTATTTTCATACTTTTATAGTTGTTTGCGGGGGGTCCCTATTTGTCCATAACTAGGACCTGAGCAGGTGCTACCTCCACGTGTGAGGGTGAACCTGGGTACAACAGAAATTCAGGGGTTGTTCGACGCTCCTCAAAACTTTCAATCTCCCAATCAGAGATCTTGCTGTCAAATGCAGTTGAGAGGTTTTGGCATGCTTATTTTCACAGGGGTTAGGATGTTTGTTTCTTTGATGTTACTCAATCACACTGCGTAATGGAAGTTATCTTGAACGGCAATGCCTCTAGATCTTTTTTCATTCATACGGGTGTCACCCCTGAGTTATATTCTTTGGCAAACCCTGTTTTTATTAACGAACGTCCTGACCATGGTATCCTCAGAAATCTTCTGTAGGACTACATTTCTGTTGCTTCAAATCTCCTCTTCATCTGTGATGTGATTGTCTAACATTCACTCTCATATAGGATAACTGATATTATGTAATAGTTCAGTACACTTTTCTTTGCTTTTAACGAAATTTTGCCGTTTCTTGATACTTTGCTTAGCGTTTGAAAGGCAACTTAGTGGATTTCAATGTTGGACTCTTAATACAAACAATTAGGAAAGATCTTATTAAGAGCTACAAAGGAGAGGAAGTTGTGTTGAGCCATGATCCTAAATGAACACGGAACATGGAAGAATTTACTGGAAAATATTGTTTAAAACCCATACTCTGATGTATTCTGTTATTATTCTAATAATTTTTTGGTCGTTGTGTTTTCTGGACTTCTTTGCGTGTTTCTTTCATTTAATAATATTCTTAGAATTTCAATCAGAAGCCTTCATTCAATCTGTGGGAATAGACTGTTCACATTCTGCTAGAAAATGTCTCGCAGGGAATTACGTTATTTTATGATGTTGCTTCGACTGATCCAGGATATAGGAATTCTGAATTTTCGCTCTGTTTCTTTCAATGAAGTTTTATTTACTTGTTATGCTCGAAACTCGATTGGGGATTACTGAAGAATGAAATTTAAAACTAAATTTAAAAATTAAAAGTATCACATTATGTTGTGAATATATTCTTAAAAGAATCCCCCCCCTGACGTCACTTTCTATACGATACGGGTATATGTAAATTAGAACATGCCTTAAATAGGGCACAATCTTGAGAATTTGCTCAGTCTGACGATAAGTTCAAATTACCTGGTGCTAAAAATGGCAAGAAGCATAGTTTTTGTTTGTTAAAAAAAAAGGCAACAGTACTTAAGAGTGCGTAGTTGTTATATCATATCGTATATAGCAGTGAATGCTGGACAACTTACTCACAGATGAAGATGCTTTAAAACTTGTTAATTTGTTTAAAATTAAATTTGTTATATGTGGAGTGAGGAACGCTGGGTCGGAGCATGACCACTGACATCGTTTAACAATAATGAACACTACAATATTTATCCTGTAATAAACAATACCCTGATGATGACCTTGTGCTATGTCGAAAGTACTCAGAAATAAACGAAGTATGTATCAACACGGCGATTTTCTCTCGTCCTTTAATGACATCAAAATGCTTATCCTTGAAGATGAAAGGATCCTATCGAAAATAAATAGACGGGAAACATCTAAATTATTCAACGAATCCTGTCGCGATGAAAACATGCTGCCGAAATATACGCATATATATAATCGGTTGTAACAGCAAAATTGTCCGACTGTTAGATTAAGCTCTGAAACGTTTTTACCTGAGAAATGATTAAAGATATCTTACTGGAATTCTCCGAGGTTTTTATAACACTATTGGACTCTACTTTGAGCAATAAGAATGTATAATTACTCTCTAAACTTAACACAAGAATCGTGATGCGATCGATCATACGTGTTTCTTGCATTTTGTAATATTCTCGGAATTTTGAACCGAAACCTTCATTCAATCCTACCCCTTACGTCGCTTGTATACGATACGTGTATATGTAAATTAAAACATATTTGTCTATTTCGCAATTTTCTATTTAAATTAGGAAGTAAACAACATTACATCCCACGAAAATAGTACTTAATATTTTTCGGGGACTAACAAACTAGACCTGAATTTTAATAATACAAGGGAACAGGAGATTCTTTCTATAGACTGTACCTCACATAATGTAGATTTGATATAGTAGACTCAAGATAAAGAAATAGAATTATTTTGAACTTGTTGTATTCGTTATCTCAAATGCGGTTGAGAGGTTTTGGCATGTTTATTTTCACAAGGGTTAGGATGTTTCTGTTTGTTTGTTATTCAATCACACTGCTTAATGAAAGTTATCTTGAACGGCAATTCCCCTAGATCTTTTTTCATTCATGCGGGTGTCCCCCAGATTTATATTCTTGGGCAAACCCTGTTTTTATCAACGACCTTCCTGACCATTATATCCTCAGTATCCTTCTGTAGGACCTGGTTTCTGTTGCTTCAAATCTCTTCTTCATCTGTGATGAGATTGTCTAACCTTCACTCCCATATAGGATGACTGACATTATGTAATAGTCCAGTACACTATTCTTTGTTTCTAACGAAATTTTCCTGTTTCTTGATACTTTGCTTAGCGTTTGGAAGTCATCTTTCACTATCTCAATGAGCCGTTGGATTTCAGTGTCGGACTCTTAATCCGCTCTCACCCTTACACTGTAGAAACTTTTAACTGTAGCCGTCTCTTCTACTCCAATAGCTTCATACCTCTCGCCTGTGGAACACCCTTTCCAATTACTGTTTCCCTGAGAGCTATAATCTCCAACTATTCAAATGTAATGTCAATCGACATCTCCAGTTGCCTTGATCTATCCCTCTCCTCATCCTCTCTTCTATCTCTCCTATCTGCTCTCGCTCCAAATCTTCTGCAACCCCCTGCATCCTAGTGGCTTCACGCCTTGCTCGGGGCGTAATGCTTAAAAAAAACAAAAAACAATTAAGAATTATAAGCAATCACAATATTGTCACTTATATTTAAAATATATATCGTTCTATCATCGAGACATTTCGAAAAATAATTGTTATCCAGTATTTTTCTGTGATCTAGCAATTGCGGGTCTATAGATGAAGAAATGTCTCTATCTATGGGAGTGGCGAGAGGGCGTATATTTCGCGGATAAAGTATGTTTTATCTGAGATGTCCAGTTATTTCCGGAAGTTAAGAATTCGGCTGTAAGCCGTACGTTTATCACTTGAAAACACACTGCCCCGTTGACTGAGTCAGTTCACCCCCACCTCCAGCAAACACACTGATGGTAGCTGAATTTACAGAAAAGGAGTAATCTTTCGTTAAAGTGTACTTTTGTCTTTTAATAAGGTTCAAATGTTTGAATGACGAAATCATTCTCTTCGAAGCCTCAGCACCACACGTCTTGTCACTTTTTAAACTCTGATTGTACGTTAGTCGACCTCTGGAAGCCATACTTTCGACAGTTCTAACTGGACATTGCTACAGAAGAAAAAAAATAATATTCGGAATCTTTGTATTTATCATGTCTCTTCAGGGCGTAGGCAATCAGGGCTCTCCATAACTTTATTCTTCTATATAATGTAACCGTCCTGGGTATGACGATGAAGTACATCCGCGTCCTGGGTAAGACGATAAACCACATACAACAGCAAAGCCTCTGATCAAAAGGTTTTGAGAAGCGTGGAACCACCTCTTCATTGCTGGTGTTCCCAGGTCCACCCTGACTCTGGGTGGTAAAACCTGTTAGGATCCCAGCTTTAGGCAAATAGTTAACCCCGATACTGAGGTAAAAAGCATTATGAAGTGTCAAAATCGGTTTTAATACCAGAAATACTTTGTAAAAATTATTGCAGAAATAAAATTTTTGAAGAAAAAAAACTATTACCAACAATACGTTTTTGAAAAAAAAAATATTAACGGCAATACATTTTTAAAATAATATTACCAGGAAAAAAAGTTGTTGGCATTAAATGACCCATTGAGGTTGATATTCCGTAAACCAAACCAAAGAATAAATGTGAATGTCAGTGCGTCACACATTTTCAAATTTACTCCTAGAGGTCGTAGCCCAACATATCGGGCCCACTCCGTAAGCAAATTAAAAACATTCCAGGTTGGATCCGGACCCACAATCTTGAAATTTTAGATTCCCAAGTTTTCATTACTGAGATTATTATAGGATTCCGCCATCTTGGCTTCTACTGATAAAAACAATTAAAGGGACACAACTCTCTTAACTTCCAATAGCTCATCTTTAAGCGAAAATATTAGTTCTCAAATTAGTGTTTCAAAATAAATAGTCGGTGTTTTCAACTTTACTCTTAGGGGCCGAAGCCCAACATATTATACCAGTTTGGAATCAGGCCGACTCCATGAGCAAATTAAAAAGATTCCGTGTCAGATCCGGACCCGCAATCCTGAAATTTGGGATTACCAAGCGATTTTTTTAATATAGTTTGAAAATAAATTTGGTAATAATCGAAGTTAATTGCGAAATCCAGCGAAAGTCCCCCATGAAATAAAAATAATTGTTTGTACTGAAAGTAAGGACCTACGTATATAAAACTAAGTGGCGGCAATAGAATTATCGTTGAACTTTCAACAGGTAAGCTTAAATATTAATGCAATACTTAAATGCAGCGATCAATTTTGAGTCCTTATATATTTTGTTTCCTATCGCATCTACTCCGCCCTAGCTATTGCGATAAAGGCCCAATCAAAAGTCCTCGCAGTAGCTAACTTAAATGCCACCCGATGGGGCGGGTTTTAAGCTAGTTGTTGCTATATATCCGGAGATAGACGCGGAGATTGTTCAGTTTCCAGCTGGGCCAGTTGCGTCCATGTCGTATTTTGGGAAAGGCCTGCGTGTTCTTTCACTCAGTTCAGCTATGTATTCGCTGGGTAGACTTAGCTCTCTAGCCTTGAGTGACAACCAGTCTACGAGGATGACAATGCTGAATTCAAAACTGTGGAGAAGGAAACAATAAACCACTCCGTCTTTCTCAAGAAGTCATGGTAATTCGTAGGTAATTTTATTTTTGGTAATCCTTTAACCATTTCACCCAAAACAAGACAATAAAGCCACTACGACGCAAGAGGTTACTGAGTGAGAAAGGATATAAGTCATTAAGGAAGAGAGGACAATAAAAGAACAGGGAATAAGACAAGATAACAATTGACATTACACTCAACTTTGATTTTTTTTTATTAAATCAAAAACCGGAAGAGAGAACTGCAAGAAAATAAACCGGTAGCATACAACTTAGGATTACAATTAGATATTTCAAATGGAAACTGTTGAAACTTTTCTGCCAATCTTCATATATTCATAACGTTTAGGTACCATAGAGGGGCGGGGGAACAACACACAGTCTTGTATTTCTACGTACACCATTGAAGATGATCTCGGAAGAAGATCGAAAGTACTTGGGAAATGGGAAATAAAAACGATTTTCATAGTTATAAAACATTCCTACATAATTTATTTGCAATACACGGAAGGTTACCCGTGAGTATGAATGGATTTTATTAAAAAAAGGTAAAATAAGCAGACAAAATGTGTCTAATTTATTTAATTAAAAAAAAAATTATTCTGAAAATACAAATGTAGGGACAAGGTCGATAGGAGAAGACTGGTTTTCAATTTGTCGTATTTCAAACTTAGACTGCCACAATTACAGACCCAAACATACCACAGTATTCCTTACACCAAAACAACACATTTTTACTACAGCCATCATAATACCTCAAAGACTCTATGAAGTCTTATCTAATTTCCATATGTACAATTTGTCTGTGGAGGGTGGAATTAATATGTAAAATTTTAACAATTAAACTCCAATGAATATTTAAAATGATTAAAATTTTAAATACAAGAAACGAAGCAAGATACCATTGCAAGGTGTTCATCCGAGAAATTACCATAAAAAAGTATTTATAGAAAAAGCACAGGGAAGCTACATTACGGTGGCAGGGAAGCAATATATATATATATATATATATATATATATATATATATATATATATATATATATATATATATATATATATATATATATATATATTTATATATATATATATATATATATATATTTAGAAATTTTTCATTGATGCATGTTTCATTAAATAATATAGACAAGTTTTGACTATTTATTCGAAGTAAGTTCCTTTCATATTGTCTGATAAGCTTAATAACATTATCATTGAAAGACGAAAGTAAATCACCATATTGATACGTTCTAAATTTCCGGCTTACATAAGCCATTATCAAAGGTGACAATTACATTTCAATTTATCAAACGATATACGAACGAAACAATATTTGTTGCGCGAAAAATTTCAAAGCAACGACAAACTCGTGTATATGAGACGCGAAAGCGAAAATCGCATCACAGCTCGTGACGTCACACATGACCACACGAGAGTGAAAACGAGAAGTATTAAGTATGGGAAGCCGTTGGTATAAACCAATGGATTCTGTTATCAATTATAGGCATTTAAGAATATTTGTGGAGATTTCGTAGTTTTTGTTCAGGTTAAGTTTCAACTGTTTTATCTATATAGCTTCAATAATTTTTAGTTTTCATGTTTAAGTAATATATATATGTGTGTCTTTAGGCAGCAAATTCTCTTTTAGGCATGTCTGATTAAATAAATTACATTTTGTCTGCTTATTTTTAATAAAATCCGTTTATACTCACGGATAACCTTCTGTGTATTGCAAATAAATGATGTGAGCATGTGATTTAGCTATTAAAATCCTTTTTATTTCCCATTTCTCAAGTACTTTCGATCTTCTTCCGAGATCATCTTCAATTGTGTACGTAGTAATACAAAACTGTTGTTCACGGGAGCAAGTAGTAATACAAAACTGTTTTTTGATATCCATTACTGTAATTTTTCTTTTTGCTTTCAAATGCAACATTTGGCAATCAATGCTTAGCGTTCATTAGAAAGTGAAAAAATTATCAACTGTGGGATTTTTTTCTTCTGTGTTGTAATATTATGGTCATACGCGCATTAAAACTGTTTATAGACATTTCAGAACATTTATTACAGTCGTCGTAGTTGATGCTGATGATAACAATTTACACCTGTCTTCAGTCTGCGTTATTTAGATGGTGTAGTTTGTTACCGACAACCTTTTTTAAGTACTCGTAATTCCTAGTTTACAACATGCTTCTTTTACTCCTTCACTGTTCACTTGATTAAGTCCGATGTGTAGAACGCGGTATGGTGTTGTTGTAGCTCACGTGTCGTAGTCGGTCGTCCTAGCTTTGTTGTCTTCGGTGGGTCCACATCTGACTAAAGAAGTTAAGTTTTCATGAGATATATCGGTACCGCCACAGAATCGCTAATAAATGAGCATGCCATAATGAAAAAAATGCCGCAAACCTAATAAAAACAAAGTTTTATTGTAAAAACCTTTGTTCTTATTAAGAGGAAATACCAAAAAGATTATTTACTATTGAAATATATTTTTTGTTCCTTTTTAGAACGATCGAAATTTTGGCTAAATTTTTGTGGTTTCCTTGCGCCAGCGGGGGTCATAAATTAGTACAAGATATTTCATCCCCTTCCTTTAAAAAAAATACATTGATTCGGAAATTATTGCAAAAGTCAAATAATTGTCGGAAAGTCTAAAAACTTATTTAGATATGAATTAAATATTTTTAAAATTTTTCTCTTTTTCCTTCTCTCTCTCTTTTTTCTTTTCCTTCTCTCTCTCTTTTTTCTTTTCCTTCTCTCTCTCTTTTTTCTTTTCCTTCTCTCTCTCTTTTTTCTTTTCCTTCTCTCTCTTTTTTTTTCTCTCTCTTTTTCTTTTTCTTTTCTTCCTTCTTTCTTCTCTCTTTTTCTTTTCCTTCTCTCTCTTTTCTTTTCCTTCTCTCTCTTTTTCTTCCTTCTCTCTCTTTTTCTTTTCCTTTTCTTTTCTTTTCTTTTTTTTTTTTTCTTTTTTTTTTTGTTTTTTCTTTTCTCTTGTTTTTTCTTTTCTCTTGTTTTTTCTTTTCTCTTGTTTTTTCTTTTCTTTTTTGTTTTTTCTTTTCTCTTGTTTTTTCTTTTCTTTTTTGTTTTTTGTTTTTTCTTTTTTTTCTTTTTTTTTTTCTTGTTTTTTCTTTTCTTTTTTGTTTTTCTTTTCTCTTGTTTTTTTTCTTTTTCTTTTTTTGTTTTTTTCTTTTCTTTTTTTTTTTTTTTTTTTTTTTTTTTTTTTTTCTTTTTTTTTTTTTTTTTTTTTTTTCTTTTTTTTTTTTTTGTTTTTTTTTCTTCTCTGTTTTTTTTCTGTTTTTTCTCCTTTCTTTGTTTTTTTTTTTTTTTTTTCTTGTTTTTTTTTTCTTTTTCTGTTTTTTTTTGGGGGGGGTTCTTCTATGTTTTTTTCTTTTCTGTTTTTTCTTTTGTCTTTTTTTCTGTTTTTTTTCTTTTTGTCTTTTTTCGGTTTTTTTTTTTGCCTTTATTTTTTCTCAATTATTTAATTCTATTGAATTTCGAGAAATGAATATTTGTACCGCTTAATGTTTATATTGGTTATACACAGAACTCTTTGGAGAATTTATATCATTTTTTTTAACAAAACATCTGCTCTGAATCGTAAAATAAATGCAATGAAACTAAAACATTTCATTAGAAAAGTTTTAATTACTCTTATGAATAAAATATGGTGGACTGTTTTAAGAAAATGTTTCTATGAAGAATGAATTTTCACATGAATTTTTACATTCATAAAACTTTAATTTTCTGTTTTAATTTGTACCCTTTAGGTGATACAGTTAAAATGTTTACTAATCATAAATGGAAAACCTTACTACAATTCATTGGACCCAAATATGTTAAAGAGAATTAATTTTTTTGTGTGTAACTTGCCTTTTTTTTAATACGAATGTCCATACACGACATTATCAGAAAATAACAGCAATAGCTATGATAAATTTAAAACCAAATTCCCTAAAATTAAATAAAACCTTACAGAGGATATTTTCCTAAATGTTTAAGATTACTGAGTAGTTAAAGATACTTACGTTATATTTCTCATGTAATTTCTACAGATATGTCCCCCATAGAAAATCTACCCACACCTTTTGTCACAATCACCTTTTAAAATGAAGAGCTACTTCCGTGTTAAAGATACTTCTCTGTGATATTTCAAGCTTAAACCAGTTGTTTTCGAATAAAATTCATTAAATTTTAAATCCGCTATTTCATTTTAAGTATTTCATTTTTTAATGATTTTTGTTTTAATGAAGGCAATTACATTGTGCTGACAAATGTCTAAAAATGGCGCTAAAATTAGTTACAGTCAATTTAAATTAGTTATTGTAATACAGCAAAACATTTTGCTTAAAGGAAATATTAAATTTAATTAGGTTGAAATTAAAACTCAAAAGCTTCAACAAACTTTTATTTTAAAATTCAATTTAAACTTTAGGTATCGCGTTTCTTTGAAAGCTCCCCTCCCCGCACACTTTTATTTCCGTTCAAGTGGTCTGAAGATCGCGTGAATCTAGAGTTATAACTAGATCAACCTTTGATAGTATTTAACGTTAAGACTTTTTTGCTCCGTCGAAATAATTCCGGGTTTTGAGCACTTTATTGAGTAGGTAAGTTTGCCTTTAGGCAGTTTTTTTATTTCTTTTTTTCAGTATTGTTCTTTTTATTCGAGATTGTATCTGGATAAGAGTTTTAGGTTTTGGCAAGATATATATATATATATATATATATATATATATATATATATATATATATATACGCACACACACATGGTGTCCCAAAATAATATATACAGTCTTTAAATATTAATGGTTAATAATATATTACCGTGATATGAGAACTTATATGGATGAAAATATGTAAAACAGATGGATTGGAAGGAGGACAGTTGAATACCCACCTAGATCACCAGATTTGACATCCTTGGATTTTTTTTGTGGGGGTTTCTAAAAGACAAAGTTTACAGCAGGAACCCTGAAACAATTGCTGAAATGAGTAGCAATTGAAGAAGAATGTGTTCAAATACCAGAGGAAATGATACTGGACTTTTGTAGGTCTATTTCTTCAAGATATGAAAAGTGTATTGAACAGAACGGCAACCAGTTTGAGCAATAGATGTGAACTCATCATTATATGAACATTCTGCCATTGCTATAAGTACCTTTTATTGTATTAAAGTTAATTTTCTATGTTTTTTGTATATTTTACTCTCAAATTCTTTAAATGTGTATTCTTTCTCTTGTATTAATCTTATTTACAAGTCAAAATACAGAAATTGAATAAGTTATAACGATTCAAAGAGTGTATACATTATTTTGGGACACCCTCTGTGTATACACATACAGGAAGGAGACACCAGTCAATATTTTTTTCAGTTTTAAATATTCGATAATGCATTTTTAGCAGTCTCATCTTTTGGTCATCCAGGACTTTAAATAATATATTACATTCAGAAGTCACTAAAATGCAAGGTGTTACTGAGTGTGAAAGACTCTGAAATGATATTAAAGATAAAGTTCAATAAACGAGCAGGAATTAAGAAAACAGAAAATAGCCATTGATGTTGCATTTAAATTTTTGGTGATTCTTGGTGACAGGAAAGCAAGAAACGGAAATATTTGTGAGAAGTGCGAGAAAAAAAAATTATGTGACTTAGCGTTACATCCAGCTATTTCAACGGTAACAAGCCGAAACCTATTCACCACTCTAGTCGTGCGTGTTAAGGTGATTAATCACTTCGGCATTGATAAAAGCCTCGTATACTTTGTCGAATAGAGGTAGGAGACTAATAGGGCGATAGTTACAGGGGTCAGAAAGTTCACCAGAGTTCTTAAAAAAAAACGAACTACAGAGAAGGGTTCCCATCAAACTAGAAAGCATAAAACATAGGCAATAGTTGTAGAGTTTGAAGAGCACTAGAGTCGGCTCGGAAGCTCATTAGTTTAGGACGACGACGACTGGGATCCCGTCACTTCCGTTTGCCTTGTGGGACTCTAATTTAGCTCGCCTCCGTTTGCCTGACGGGTGTCTAATTTAGAGATGTTTGATAACAGTGACTTTGTTATGCGCGTATCACTGACTAGAGCCTCTGTTCCCGTGGGGGAACTAGATGTGGTTACTCCAAATTGAGTAGTGCTGAGTTGGAAGAGAATTTTCAAGCTGCTGTTGTTCAGCACACTCTTGCAGAACCGCTAATAATCTCTTGAACCAAATTTGCGAGATGCTATACTAGTCGGGAACTCATGATATCAGAAAGGTCGTTGATAGAAATAAGAAACGGCATAGGTCCGAGCATAGAACTGGAGTTTCTCGCATTAATGTGATAGTTTAGCGTTTCACTTTGGTTTTAAATTTCTTAACAAATCATTGGTTAAAAAAAATAAATGCAATCCAATTACTATATCTCTTTTTAAAAAATGAAAATTTTTGTGCAAAAAGTGGATCACGCAGACCTTGCTATTTTTCTGATTGTTAGGTCGGGTGTGAGTTTGATGCCCAATATTCTCTCAAGACACGGTACCTCCTCGAGGGGACATCCTTTTGTCGTGACTGGCGGTAGTGTAACTCGTTTGTCTTTTGATGCATTGAATGTAACCAGCCAGTTTGATCCCCACTGGGAACTTAGTACTAGATCGGAAGAGATGTCAGCTACGAATCTTTGATCGTCAAGAGTTCTGGAGGTACGCCCGTATATCGACGTATCAACAGCGATGTTTACAAATGATTGGAGTATATTCTTAGGTAGATCATTTATCAAATCAGAAAGAGGGTTGGTCCGAAAAGTGACCCCTGAGGGACGCCTGCGTTGTTCGCCAGGGTCTCGGGTGAATTTATACTTATTTGATTTTGGCATCTAATTCGAACATTGCTATTCCTCTTGCTCACGGCTATATATTCTGTCTTAGAGATGATGTTTAGTTTTTCTCGATTCCCTTTACTACTGCGTCCTGGGTAAGACTATAAACTACATCCGCGTCCTGGGTAAGACTATGAACTATATCCAACAGCAAGGCCTCTGATCAGTAGGTTTTGAGAAGTGTGGAACCACCTCTTAATTACTGGTGTTCCCAGGTTCACTCTGACCCTGGGTGGTAGCACCTGTTAGGGTCCCAGCTATGGGCAAATAGTTAACGCCCAAACTGGGGTCAAAGCACTGTGAAAGTGTAAAAATAGATATTAATGTCAGCAATACATTTTTTTGTAAAAAAATTACTACCAGCAATATATGTTTTTAAGAAAAAAGTTTTACCAACAATACATTTTTGAAAAAAATATTATCAGCAATAAAAATCTTGTCGGCATTAAATAACCCATTGAGGTTGATATGCCGTAAAACAAAACAAACCAAACCTTAGAAAGAAAGAAAAAAAAGCTTGGAGTGACATCTGTTGGCCTCTTGACGATTGTTAAGAATATCCTTGTTAAAAGATGAAAAATCACACCTCTATTGGTTAAAGGTTGCTCCATCATCGGACTGTTTCTTAGCTGAATCAAATTTGAAAAAAAAATATTACCAGGAATAGGCTTTTGGGAACATATATTACCAGCAAGAAAAATCTAGTCGGCATTAAATAACCCATTGAGGTTGATATGCCGTAAAACAAACCAAACCAAACCTTAGAAAGAAAAAGAAAAAAAGCTTGAAGTGACATATGTGGGCCTCGTGACGATTGTTGAGAATATCCTTGTTAGGTGAAAAATCACATCTCTATTGGTTAAAGGTTCCTTCATCATCCGGATGTTGTTTTAGCTGAATCAAATATGAACTAAAATATTACCAGCAATAAAAAATATTTTCGGCACTAAATAACCCATGGTGGTTGATAAGCCGTAAAACAAAACCGACTTAAACCTAATCTTTAGAAGTTTCTGGAGTTTTCTTTCTGTGTCTGCTATCAGCACTGCATCATCTGCATAGCCTATGTTGTTTAGATTGTATCCGTCAGTAATATATTCCCATAGGACATATAGGTCTGTCGGGATCGCCTCGCTGTAAAGGTTGAATAAATCCCGCGAGAAAGACACATCCTTGTCTTGCACCCATTTCTATTTTTACATCATTAATGAACACATTTTCTGTCCGTGTGAATTCAGAAAATACAGGAAAATAGAAAGGAGTGGAAATTGTGGCGAGACATCATCTCCCACTTTCTGAATAGTGACGCAAATCTGTTCGATTACACCTGATACGGACTGCGTTCAAGGTATCCAGATTTCTCTTCGAAATTCACAATGAAATTAAATGACGACAATATGACTAGTTGGGGTACGCTTATTAATATTGAGACGTTGATAGGATAGTGTGTATCGTGTATGCATGAGACATATTCATGTTTTACTCGAACAATAGAGTAACAATGAACGTCAAATCGCGTTAAGATATTTTATTACCTAAACAAACTGAATGAAAAGAACACAGAACGGGTGAATTTATCTTTATAGTCCTAAGGAAGGTCTCTGAAAATTAAAAGTGGGTACGTTTGAGTCAAACTGTTAAAAATCTTTCTAGATTCTATATTTTTATTCTATACGTTCAAAAATAAAGTTTTTTTTGTTTTGTTACACTGCAAACATTTTGTGTCTTGATTTTTAATTACTCTTTTTCTGCGGTCGTTGTCTATTTGGACTTTATCTGCGGTCGTTGTCGGTTTTGACTTTTTCTGCGGTCGTTGTCGGTTTTGACTTTTTCTGCGGTCGTTGTCGGTTTTGACTTTTCTGCGGTCGTTGTCGGTTTTGACTTTTTCTGCGGTCGTTGTCGGTTTTGACTTTTTCTGCGGTCGTTGTCGGTTTTGACTTTTTCTGCGGTCGTTGTCGGTTTTGACTTTTTCTGCGGTCGTTGTCGGTTTTGACTTTTTCTGCGGTCGTTGTCGGTTTTGACTTTTTCTGCGGTCGTTGTCGTTTTGTTTTGGTCGTTGTCAGTTTTGACTTTTTTCTGCGGTCGTTGTCGGTTTTGACTTTTTTCTGCGGTCGTTGTCGGTTTTGACTTTTTCTGCGGTCGTTGTCGGTTTTGACTTTTTCTGCGGTCGTTGTCGGTTTTGACTTTTTTCTGCGGTCGTTGCGGTCGTTGTCGGTTTTGACTTTTTCTGCGGTCGTTGTCGGTTTTTTCACTTTTTTTGACTGCGGTCGTTGTCGGTTTTTTTCTGACTTTTTGTTTTATATATATATATATATATATCGTCATCGATTTCGACGTATGAGGGCCAAGCCGAACCATGAGATTTGATTCTTGTGGTGAAGGCCTCATACTGGACCATCCACCCTTTTTGAAAGGACGAATACAGAGACCTGGTGCACCGAGTGCGACAAGGTTCCCAAACGACCCTCCGCAGGTTTTGAATTCAGAGATGTCCTTCTAGACCAGTTGCCATCCAAGGCTATAGAACCCAGCCTGTCCTGGGAGAAGAGGATTCATACCTTTCCCAAGGGTATTAGCACGTAAGTGAATGTAATGGATTCAACTGGAACTCGGCTCTGCGATTCCTCAATCCAAGCCGCTATCCATTACGCCACCGTGCCTCCTCTCTCTCATATATAAAAATATAATCTTACGAGTTTGTGACTGGAGTGGATAATTCCAGGGAGAGCTCAATGTAAACTACAGAGCATTAAAATGAGAGTAAGGAGACGGATACTTTAATTAAAATCACCTTATCATTATACTACTCTGTAGTCTACATCCAGTCACAAACTGGTAAGACGTGTGTGTACTATATATATATATATATATATATATAAGATACAATTTACTTTTTTTCTTGCTATCACATGTGATTAATTTCATTTACTCTCATTATTATTATTATTTTAGGACAAATGTGTGTTTGCTGACCTTCAGCTCTCGCAAGAAAACTATTTCTCTTTATTTCGCCAGCACGCGGCCCCCTCCCCACCGAAATAATCTCGTAAATGATTCGTTTTTGTAATTGGGATTTTCTATTTAGATATGACTAAATATACGCTTCCTGTTATTATCAATAATAATTTGCGAAATAGCAATATAAAAACGCCTTAGAAACCAGCTTGCTAGCCTTGTTAACTATTTTTTATAGATCATTATCTTGAAGCTGGAGACCCGATTCTTTGAGCTACTCGGGCTTGAAATGTCAAAGAAAGTCGAATGCTTTCGTTCCGAAAATTGTATAATCCCTTTTACGGTAGGACCAATGTTTGGGTGGAGCTTTTTTTTTTTTTCACTCCCGTCTCCAAAATCCACACGACCAGCAG